>DWPV01001865.1:0-18980 GCA_018251915.1 Urbanus proteus proteus
CCACGCGCATGCGCACGCCGTCGCGGGACAGCGGGATGACTTTCATGTTTAAATATGTATTCTTTTTGACTTTTTAACGCGGGTGAAACCGCGGGGTTCAGCTAGTTTTTAATAATATGGAAGTAACAAACGAGTAATCAATCCAACTGATTGTACCCACTTGTGGCCATTGCAGCTTATGGATATCTGTAACCAATTCCAGACAAGATCAAAGCGGTTGGTTGATCACAGAAGCGCTGCTATCCCAGGACTGAGTTGGAACGCCTCGTATAAGTATGTCTTCTTCTTCATATCCTTCAACTCAAACAGCAGCCCTGATGCTAAATGGTACGTTTGTGTGCCACCGGAGCCGAACCAAACCCTTCGTGGCTTTACTTTACCACCCTCAAAAAATATCGTATCCCTAAAATATATATACCTAGGTGCCTGGAAGATGTAGTCTGATCTATTATATCAGGCTCATGCTAAAATTAGTGCTTAATTTTATGACGGAGTTGATATCGTAAACAAAACGTGGGCAGACATAGATGGAAGATAGGGATTTCCTGTACACGATTAATATAAACTTTTGCATGTGTTGATATAGAAACAATAAAAAATATCCTTCCTTCATCCTTTATACAGCGTTCTCATTGATATTTAATTGCCTATCAAGTACCATAATTCGCGTACAAACAGTTCATAAAATTATGTTATATTGGTTTATTCATATTTTATGATTTATCTAAACCACAGACTTATGATCTTACTTACTTATTATGTATATGACTTATAGAAATGTTATTTTTTTTTCTTAAATCTTAAGTTTTCTCGCCATCCCCAGTGTTATGGTAATTAAAGTCAGATATTAGTCATATAAGCTGTTCTAGTTCAATCCTTTGGGATAGCAATGCGTTGACAATTAACCTTAGTTTTGACTCCATTTTGTATTATATGTGTCCATATGCGGTAGTAAGTCAGTGACCACTTCACATCAGGTAAGCCGACAGCTTGCATTCAGTTTCTTTTACAGAAGTAGAACAAGGTGGTGACAATATTGTTTTTATTCTCTTTAATCATTTTCATTTTTAACGCGATTTTATGTAAGTACAATTCAATGTTTTTAATTAACGGCTTATTGTGGATGTTTCTTTTTATAAAATATCAAACGATCACCTGATGGTAAGTGGCCACTGCCGTCCTTAGACCCAACCCCAGATAAGATCACAGTAGCGCTTAACACTGTTGTTAATAGGCAGAAATGGGTGTGGTGGTGGTGCCGCCAAGTCGAACAACAAAGTCTACCACCTTCAAATTAGATATTATTAGATCCAAGATACGGCAGAATAATCTGGATTATCAAATTTTGGCCTTAAGAAATATCAAGTAAAAATCTAAGTACAATTTTAGATTTTAATGTAACGCAAGTGAAGAAAATGAAAATTCTTGAAGTCTTGAGAAAAGTGTTACAAAATGCTATTGCATTGCTTTTCATTGCAATCATCTTGTCATACAATATGTATTGATGATCCACGTGGTGATACACCGGTTACGTATGGACAAGGTTGCGGGTTCGTTTCTCGGCTAGCCAATCATCTGAATGATTCAGCATCATAATTAGATGCAGAGGAACTGTTACTGTACTGTACACTTGACCTTATGTGTCTATGGGAACAAAACGAATTTTGCAGAGTGATACGAGTATTGCACTTAATCTAAAATTATCAAAAAATAAGTGGATTCTTATTTTTTTGTTTAAATACGTTACACTTTACAGTGACAATGATTACATTTTTATTCGGTTTTAAAAATGGATTCAGGCCTTCACTGCAGCTACGCTACTACACGAATATTTTTAAATCCGCGGGGTGGGGTTGTATATTATCATGAATAATGTTATAATAATTATTTCAAGGTGATTCAATAAACACCTTTATTGTTAGCGGGTATTGTATTGTCATCGTAAAGCTGTAAGTTATTGTAAAGAATTTAATTAACTTACTTATGGAGCTCTTCTCTCCAAGCTGATTCCGATGAATTGATCGGCTTGCCAGTCATAAACATTGACACTTGACTTATACATCTTTTTAGTCCCGACATTCTACTAAACATGAAATAACTGAAATTTCCCGGAATTTTTGTATAAGAAACACAAATCCCGAATGCCGAACGAGTCTATCCTGTACGAACTTCACGAGCGAGTCACTAACTGTTAACGTTTACAGCGAATCCAGCGCTTCCTACCAACAATGTATTTCGACGCTAAATTGTTTTCAGTTGCGACTAAAAGTCGGTTTTATGCAGCTGCGAATAGTTACTGAATTGTCACCATTCTGTCTTTCATCAGCACATTAATGAGAGATTCACTGAACACTTCCTTTATGTCGAACAGGAGTACCACGAACTTCCGCAACATTTTCACCACGACCATTTCGAAGCGGAAGAAAAATGGCGACGTAGAAATCTAACTACGTATGTATTTCGTTTCCACTAGCTCTGCTTGTGAAGAGAATTGGTCCAATACTGACTCGTGCGGATGTTTAATGAAACAGATGCGAAGACATTCACAAACAAACACTACGAGCGTCCTGTGCCAACGTTGCCAGTGGCGCCGCGCCGCGTCGCGACGTCGCCTAGTCTATTTTTTGAATAAATCTCACTCCAGACTCTATAAGCATCGAAGATCTTATTAAGATGCTTCTGCGATCAAATAAATATTTTGATTACCGCTGCCAATAAACCGAATTTAAGGCACTCGAAAGCCGCATGAAAATTAAATCATTGGCGTGTATTAGTTCGCGTAATTGAACAGATGAGAGTTTTTATCGCGATCGGGTTTATGGACGTTACTAGGATGACGCATTAGTTTAATACTATTATCATGTGACGCATCCGTTGTGGTATAGATATCAATTAATGTACCTATTAACATAATGCGCCGCCTGCGTAAATCGATTAAGCAATATGGAACGCACAGTTAAATGTAGTTCACGGATATTGTTATCTTACATACTTACATTTTTAAATGTTTTTATTTTTAGTTGATATTGCCTTTATATGGCAAGTAGCTTTTTGATAAAATGTCTTCATCATACTTATTTATTTTCATTTTTGGCAAGAAAAGTGTGTGAACATACTTAAGACTCGACTTTTGTAAAGACGTAGTTATGACTAGAAAAACATTTTTAACCTGGTATGAATGACATTGATTAAATTATTATTTAGTGAAATGAAAATATTCTAATGAAATACGAGTCATTGGTATCATGGTTAGATTCAAAGAAAATGATAGTACCTACTACGGAGAGGAAAATAATGAAAGTACCAGACAGAAAATTTGCAATGCGTTTGACGGTCGCGACGGCAATGTCGATCCGTTGCGTTGAATAAAATATCCATTAGAACGTTGGTTCTCAACAATCTAGCCGTCATGAATATAATATTAATATAAATCATCTAAAATGCAACATAAATAACCGGTTACATGATTATATTGATTTAAATATTTTTATCTAATCAAAATTGAAAATTTATACAAATTAATAAAATTGAAGTATCTGTTTGTGATTTCAAAATAACTATTGTTTACTCAATATGAAAGTACAAACGAACCCTATAACGAATATGCAATTTTTTTTTGTCTGTCTGTCTGTTTGGCTGAGGTAATCTTCTAAATGGGTGGACTGATTTCGACGGGACTAGCACTGGAAATAGTTGAAAGACTAAGGCGGAACATAGACTACGTTAATTTTGGAAAAAAGCATTAGGGCGCGCTCTACGCGCATGCGTGCGCCGTCGCGGAAAAGCGGGTTGACATTTATGCTTAAATATGTATTCTTTTTTACTTTTTAAACGCGGGTGAAACCGCGAGGATCAACTAGTTGAAAATATTTTTTTAAGTAGGTACGTATAATGATTTATCTGATATGTTTTTTTTATTAATATTAAAATATTATACTTTTTATCAATCATCTTTGATAATATTTTTGAGAAAAATATAAAAAGGTTGAGAACCAATGCCGTAGCAACACGTGATGACAAAACGGGCATGACTTATGATGCAGTTTGTCATTCGGATGAAAATTCGAGATCTACGAGTATATTATACTTATTAATACCATATGCTATAAGCTGGCTATAAGTATATAAAATTAATTTTATATAAGGTATAACGAACGTAGTATAAAATATATTGCTACTATGCCTAGCAAAATTAAGATGGGTACCGGCCAAGAACGTCCACGTGTAATGTAGTCAGTAAGTGCAATGTTAAACGAAGCATTACATTATTTGAATTTGTAGCATTAGTTTAAATATTGTTACAAATTCAAACATTCTAATAGGGAGCACGTTGAATCAATAACTACATTTCCTTATTGATACTCAATATTCAGAAACTTCTCAAAGTTCGTAAATGCTCACCGATTTCCAAAGAGTTACAAAATCTAAATTCAGAATTTATGAAGAAATGTTATAAATTTTTTCGAAACCAGTCCTAATCTAGTTTATGATTCGGCCTTACTTCATGGGACACTAAGCCAGATTTGTGGACCATGACCAGGAGCTGATATAAGGGTTGACAAAATTGTCCTATTTTCTATAAAATAATCATAATTTTATTTTTTGTCGCCGACTTATTCATATAAAAGGAGGCAAGTTCGACTTTCGCCCAAAGTGACAAAGAGACTGCAACTGATTTCTAAGGTTTCATTATAACGAGTGGTGAAGATATTTTGCCTATAGAGTTAAATAACTTAGTCAGACCCTTACGATTCTTCTGACTTTTCTTATTCTGAGTGACCCTTGCTAAGAAGTGAGATAATTATACTAAAATGCTTCCAGTCTTTATCCATGATATACAGTGCCGGCGCCATCATTAAATGTTTAGAAGACCTTTATTATTAACCGGCATGTTACGAGTTTGCACGAGGTTTTTATCATTTAACCTTATAAAAGAATTCTCCTCAGTTACGAATAACAACGCATTGAATACAGATAGTAACTTATTATATATGTCCTTTGAATTTAATAGGCAATCATCAATCTATTACCGTCGTTTTGTTGCTAACGGGTGAACCTATTTAGGTACCTGTAGCATGACCTAGTAAGT
Source organism: Urbanus proteus proteus (assembly GCA_018251915.1). Lineage (NCBI taxonomy): Eukaryota > Metazoa > Arthropoda > Insecta > Lepidoptera > Hesperiidae > Urbanus > Urbanus proteus. The sequence continues at coordinate 5,090 of DWPV01001865.1, forward strand.
AACTACCACCCGTATTTAGATTTCTAAAAATATATCGGGGGATTAACCTTATTCGATTCCTTACAGTATTTTCGTTAATTACCTAAGAATTTTAGATGTAAATAAATTGATTGCCAATAAATAATCTCAGACTTCCATTTCAATAAAATATTGTATTTGAACCATAATTTGGCTGAAATTCATATCTTTCGGCGATCACTAAAACGATCACTTATATTAATTAATTTATTAGCAAATTACAATTAAATAAATCTAAATTGTACATTAACCATTTTAACATTAACAACATATGGAATATAATAATTTCATTATATTATTTATCCTTTTAAGTCGAAGTTCAATTAAAAAATAATTTTACTGCCTGTCACATATTTATACTTATAGGATAATTAATTATTGCATAGGTATTTGCAACTTTGTATTAAAGAATCTAATGATTTAACGTAGGAGATAAATTATGCTTCATTGACAGTCGGATTTATTTTAACATAAAAACTGGTAGGTATATTGAATCTAAGGAATCTTCTTGAGTAAAACAATATTATACAACACTCTGCCAGTAAAGAAAGTATCAATTACAGTACAATGAGCTCTCCGTTTAAAACAGCTGTTGTTTAAATTGGTAAACAAACAATGCAATAAAAAGAGATTAAATCGAATCGGGTTTTGAAAAACCAAACATTTATAGTTACTAAAGGGGAATAAACAAAAAGAGAACCGCTAAAAGGTCAACGACTAACATTTTGACCTTGGAAATCACCAGAATTGCCAGACGATTGAATAAAAAAGTGTCATGAAGAGAAACAGGTGGACTTCTCTGCCATCGACTCAACGTCACGTTTTTTTACACCAATGCCAACAGCAAAAGGGAAAATGGAGATTATCAACTAAGTATGTATTGCCAATGTTATAAATACTTGCCTTGCGGTTAATCCAAAAGCTTACCTTCATCAAGACAAGGCTAGTATATATTTTTAGATGTAAAGATAATCACTGACTCTGCAAGTTCATTGGCTTTTAGCTTTATGATATAGCTCATCGGTAATTTAGTTGAATACAGAAAACGGCGGGTTAGCATATTATTTGCAACAAAAGCAACTAAACATTAATAATAATTCTTTAGAAGACAAGGTTCTTACCTTTCTTAGAAGTTTTAGGATTAATCAAAACACGTCAGATTCCTTTATTAACCTACATTAATCATTGCCTTTGATTACAAAGAAGTATTATTTGACTTTTTAAAGTTAATTTATATTATTATTTTGGATATTTTTAAGCCTTTAAGTTTGTTACAAGCTTAGTTTATTATGGTTTGTTGTTTAGTAATGTATGAAGAATGAACATATGAAGGAAGTATATCAATATCTTTATAAATACTATCATACTATGTTTTTCTAAGTATAATCAATTAATCATAGACGCCATCGTCAGGTGTTAGTATCTGACGTTTATGTTTCTATGTATTTTATAATCACCACTTCAGATTCATTGCAATTATCTATAGGGAAGATGAATGTTAAAAACCGGCAATAAGTCTTACTTGACAACCAGACATACGTAGAGAACTAGATAGTACTACTTATTTGTTTAGTCTAGATCTCCTTTCATCAAACTAAGTACAACATACCAACCAGATCATTGCCAGTAAGCTAGAAGCAGGTGTAGCGTTGGCGCCACCAAAGCTACCGTTACCATCAACTTGTCCGTGTTTAAACAATTTTATAAAACCGATAAATAGTAATGTTTATTTGCATACACGTATTCCAACTATCCGTAAAACGAAAACTTCTTTCCAGGTGTTACGTTGAAAGGTACTTCCAGAGTAAACAAATGTTGGATGAAAGAGGTCATAGCAAAAAGAACCGCGCTTGCGTCTTTCCACTGGACAGCTGTTTTGATTTTCTCATGCGTCATTTGATAATTACGAAGCAGCTGAATAAAGTTCACAAATAATCTTGTTTGAAATTTGCGATCCTAACGTTAAATTTATTAGCTGTGAAAAGGGCGGTGAAAATATTGTAATACCTGAAGTTTCCCTAGTTCTTATATTATACCCTCCACAAGAGCATTATATTTCTACTATTGAGTGTTAGACACGTTTAAGAAATAAATTTAAATCAAAGTCATATGACATTTTAATTCTCACCACTGACTGAAGTAGTTTATGTTCTACTAAGAAAAGTGCCTAATAACTAATAGTAGGTAACTTATACATCGTTTAACGTATAATGGATTACGTTACATCTTTTAATTTGAATTAAAATACGAATTGTATTGTATAAAAACTGCTGAAATCATATATATTTGTTCTAAAAAAAACCTACAAATTTGCTATATGTTCAGAATGCTGAAAAGCCTATATTCTAATATTCGTACTATACTATCGCCAATTGTGTTATTTCATAGCATGCCACAGTTTCTATTTTGCAATAAATTTTTGAAAGTTAATTACAATAGAGATTCAGAGAAAAATGATTTCAACAGGTAAAAGAAAGAACCAATGCATCTTTTATACGTTTTAAGCATTGATTTATACAAGAGTGGCAAACCAGGTCAGCACGAATACTATTACGTAGCTATTTTTTGCAAGTCAATGTGAGTCGACACGAACTGTTTTCTAGCCATAAAACGTTTGCAAAATATATTCAGATCACGGATATGGTAAGCCCACTTTGTTAAACCATCAAAGGAAATCCACGGTGAAATATAATAGTGAAGTTTTCCTTAAGGATAGAAATTCGAAATGAGAAATCCAAGATTAAGCAAGAAGCCATACGGATCTTGATTATTCTTTAGATTTAATAGTTTAAATACCAATGGCGAATCTATGTTAAAATAAGATGAACTTCGTTCTCAATGTAATAGACACAAAAACTGTTGCCAAGACACCTCAAATTAGTGACACGTGAGACGTTGCGACCGAAATAGCTATCCGTATTATAGTTTCTACGTTTTCAGATACTTGAAGCTTCTTTACAAGTTCTGCTATTCTCTAGTAGATGGCATTACGCGTTCCATTCCTGTTATTAGAATCTTTTATGTAAGATGTTTTTGTATTTTACCAAATTAAAAAAAATAGATCAGTCCTAAGGGAAAGTAAATTAATAATTAATAGTTATTACATGTCAATGTCTTATGTCATAAACCGGTGACAGCCTTTGATATGAATTTCAAATTTTCGAAGTCAGTCAGTCAGCTGAAGAAAAATAACGTGAGAGTTTGTTTGCCTTGATTAACCCTAAACCTTTCATATACTATAAGGGTTTCGTACTAAACATATCTGTAATTCTGTAATATGCCACACAGCCTTCAAAAACGTGTTATAAATTTAATGTAATCAAGAAACCAGGAATGGATTGTCATTTGTGTTCTTTTATTAAATGATCAATATCCTGTCATGTTTTAACTGAAGCAATGATTGAAGAGAAACGTGATGTATCCTACATTACAGGCAAGTGCTTCGTTTCAAACAATTACTTTAAATTACGCCTTTTATGTGTGATAAATAAAAATTGTTCAGCGTTTTTCAACTTTGAATGATACTGATTTATCTATTCTAATGTTGAGAAGAGAATAGATTTACTTGTTTGTAATTGATAACCTCTGAAATCGCAGTAACTGCTGATGTAAATGTCTTGAAGATAGAACAAGAATTTTGTGATTCAATTTCGACGGCACCACCGATGCACCAGCGCTGCAGTATTCTGGTTTGTACAGTGGGAAGAGGTGGATATCTCCGAGGAGTTTCATCATTGTACTTAGGGGTTACCAACTCATCTCACATCATCAATCATCAGTGGCCATTTATCATCATTTATCATCTAGTTTCAATATCAAAAAAGATCTGCGAGTTTTTTACTTCATTTTTAATTTTTTAGACAGTCAACAAATATTGCTTTGCTTAAATGATAAATAATAAAATAATTTCGAAATGAATATCAATGGACATCTTATAGCAACAGTGGGGTTCCTGTAAACCGTTGACACAATGTCAACGGTTCTTTGAACTGGTTTCGGCGGTGACTCAGGTGTTCCAAAACTGAATGTAGTGTGACGGTGATACTAGAGAACACGACGTCAACAAAAACTTGCAAAAACTGAATGGAAAGATACCCAACGAACGGTTAACATTACTAATTGATAAATCATACAACAATAAATCTAGTTAGAATTTAGTCAATGACATTATTAGATTGTATCTTTGAAAACAATTTTCAAACAAAAATAATCCACGTCAATTTTGTGAGTAAAATTCAACAGTTTTTAAATTTTTACGCTCCAAACAATTTTACAATTTCTAAAAAGACTTGCTTATTTCTTAGAGTATTACTGAGTTAAAAAGTATTTTCTTCGTAATACGAGTATATTCCTGACATACAAAATTTTTCAGTTCTTAAATAATTCATTTAAGTATAGTCTGATAGGCTTTTACCCAGACACATCGCATTCAGTCACCATTATATTCATGCCAACCTTTTCATGTAGAATAGGTAGGTACTTAAATATTTCCGTGCAATTTACTAATCTGCTATAGTATTTACATTTTATTGTACCGACCATTTAAGCAAAGGACTTGTCCTTAAGCCAAGCTTCTTCAGGCACCTTCAGTCCACACATGAACTATTTTCTCCGTCTAATAGCTCTATTATCTTCTTATATCTTTATCTTCTTATATCTTATTATATTCTCTCATAATATTTTTGTATTTAATTTTAGTCAATTTATTCAAAATGCCCATTATAATGACTCGGATACATATACGGTGAATAAGATTATTTCATGAATTTTTTGAAAGTAATATTTCGAATTCTTTACACGACTTTACTTTTATATCAATAAACTTAACGTATGAACAATGAGTTAGTAATACAAACAATCTAGCTGCTATATTTTCTATATTTTAACTTTGTGCTACTTTTTAGGCAATGACGTTAAAGGAAGTGCTTCTAACCTCAGTTTTTGTTTCATGACATTGTATAGGTGCTATATATGCTAATCGACCGAAATACTATGAAAGGTCCGCTTACTCATTACGTGGTACTGAATGGAGTCAATGAGGGCTCGTGACCATGACTCACTAGTTACATAATCATTAACCGGTTTGCTTCTCGTACTTTGGAACTAAGTAATTTACTAGAACTGCAAGCATTGATTTACGGATTTGAACCTTAATAACTCGGATAAATAAAATAGGTAGATCTACAATTCCTAACAAAAAGATGAAGCCATTTTTAAAATGGTCGGGTTATAAAAGTGATTATGTGTGCGTAAATAAACTAAACTGACAAGAAACTACGCTAGTTTTGTGTAAGTGTTACGCAAACACACAAAACTAGCATATTTTTGGCTTCACTCAATTACAATGCGGTGAGTAATCTACCTACCTATTTTATTTATCTGAGCTTAATAATGATGACCCCTAAGTAACATTAAGTTACAATGTATTATTGTATTGTGCATGCTTATAAACATAATGTGCAATTCTAATGATATAGTTACCTACTCAAAGTGATTTTTTTTTATAAAATAGTCGTAAAGAACTTTGCGATGTTAGTTAGTATGGTACTAAACATCGTTAAGAAATATAGTTTATAATTATATAAGTACATGAATGATATAAAGGAAATACGATGCATTTGTTAGATACCTATTTAAATATTTTACTTCACAAATATATTCATAACAATTTCATATTACATAAAAACTATTTTAAAATATTAAAATATCAAAAATTTAACTTTAATCCGAGTTTTAACTCTTTTACAATGGAAAGTTTATTAATTTTAAACCCAGCTAATTTAAGCTAAGCTTTAGTATTTAAAAAATTACGAAAATTACGAGAACTTACGCAATATTTAATAATATCCACCCAAAAATGTGATCATTTAGTAAATACAGCGCGAGTTTAGTTATAATTAGTCACTTTTGTAACTGTTCTAAATGTATCATACTACTACCGTGTTTTATAAATAACGCTAGTCACTAGGTGCTTATAATTTTCAAAGTGATTCACAGTATGACGTTATTTCTGTCTAAAATGATCAACGTGGTTTTATCGAAGGCAATAGAACCTCACGATCATATTATATACGGATTCCAAGTAGTTTTCTACTTTATTCAATGGCACTAACGCATGAGAATGCCGTTAAAATCTCCATAGCAGCGGTTCTCAAATTTATTTTGTCTACCGCACAGTATTGTCTATTTTTCATGGCTCTCTCAAAATGTCAATGGCGAAGTAAAGCGTAGAAAATATTTCATTACTCAGTCAAAGCTCTCTAACCCGTTTCAGTACTCCCTTATTATCTCTGTTCCTATACCATCTAAGCAAGCATTCAGCGTTCACAATGAGGCAAACTCGCCCACTTTAAGAAACACTGATTAATTCGTTGCTTAGATCACTAGACAAAGCATGTTGTGAAGTATCAATTGTAGAAAAAGATATAAACCCGGCGACACAAACATCTAATTGACAATTTAGATTTCGCTTCTGATCTATCCAATCACGTGTTTTGGACCAAAACAATGCTACGAGAACTGTTTTTACGTCGAAATATTTGCGACGAATTCTACTACTATTAGGTATATTATGTATGAAATTTGCGTGTTATGAAATCACTGGCTAGAACTTGTATTTGGGTTTTTTTGACACGAAAGACTATTGTTATTCGTAAACTTCCGATGACTTATTTAAAACAATATTGAATTTTTATTTTTTATTCTATTGATCTGATCGTTTTGCAATAGAAATATTTCCGATTCGACAGCGATTTCAATACGATAATAGCTTGTTAAATACGTAATTGTATAGTTTGTTTGTTATCATTGCAGCAATATAATAAAACGTAGTCTGTATAAGGTGTTTGATGACGTACTTTGTTAAACAATTAACATTTACTTGGCTTTGCCATACACGAATCATTAACGTTTCGTAGAAAAACACTACTGATGAGTTTCTTTTGTTACCTAATTTTCTAAAGTTTTCTTGTTAATTTTGTTCGAAAACATCAACGTTATTATCGACGCGTTGTTCTACAAATTACTCCAGGTCTTACCCCCTGATTGCTGTACCTATATTGCAGGGTTTCTCAATCTTATTCTTACCGCGGCCCGTGTTACAGGATATATGATTCTAGTGATGCCCTTAACATTGCTTTTTGATTCATGTAGCTTATTATACGATGAACATTATAATTACTTTTTTATTCATTGAAAATCCTAAAGAATATGTCAACTACATGATTGTATATTTATTGTAGTGTGTAAAAAGTAATACAATACTTTTTTGAGAACCATTACCAATTGACTTTTATTTTATTTGCATGTCTTCTTAACCTGGCTAAATTTTGAAGACCCGTGCAACATTGCGTTTAGTCTTGCGACGTCCCTAGGATAGTACTAGCCTTTAGCTCTAATGACTGACGCACAGTTTGAGAAACCATGATATACTTAACAAAAAATGAAATAATTATGAACAATATACGTAATGACGTAATTCTTGGTTGTTTAATATTTACTCTTGCTGCATTTGCCAAGAGGAATCATTGAGACTTTGCAGAAATACACTATTGTTGTGTTTCTTTTATTTGTATGCAACAACAATGTTTTCTTGTTTGTACAACTGACGTGACATGTTAACATTTCGTAACGGTACACGTCATTACCGTTTCTATTTTAAATATCCATTCATCTGAAATTCTGTGGATTATAGGTGACTGTTTAATTGTGTTTTTACAAAATGACATCTTTAAAATACCAAGTATTTAGCAATGACTTCATGAGATGTAAATATTGAAGATGAAATAATATTTCACAAACATCTAAGTGACTTTTTGCTTGGAAATGAAAACGTTGCAAATCTATTTTTCAGTCAGTATATTGACTTGAGAGAAAACGCTTTCTTTGCGAAACATACAATAAAAAGTAGGCGTCACGTGTAAAAATTTAGGTTGCAGATACCGCAAGTTACTGTGTCACGAGAAACGTCATCGACCAAGCACTCGCAGAACCCGTGAAATGAAAATTGTAAGTTACTTAAAATTTTGGCATCTTTGGAATTTATATTGCATAATTCCCCGCCAGAATTTTAGATACCTAATTAAGTTTTTTATGTTAAAACAAATCATATGTCATTTCCAGTATCATTCCTTGACTTCAGAAAAGTTCTGTCAACACGTCAGAAAGTGAAAACTGTTTCCAATAACACTTCGCACAGTCAGACGGACAGAAAAATAAGCAAACCGTTTTAGAAAATGGTAATTTCGAAATACAGACAGACATCCTAATTGTAATTGTAGGTTCAACGTTCCAATGACGTGAATATCAAAGGAGTTGCGAAACGTGCTCGGAAACAACGTGAATTCAGGGCGAAACAGAAAACGATAAGGCATGGCAGGAAACGGGTCGAACTGCGCGAATATTTAGTTATTTCGTTTCACAAACAATGAATGCCATAACCAATGATTCTTGCGCTGCTGAACCCTTCTTGGTTTGATTTGAAAATCCGCTACACCTATTTTTGTCGAATTGTAGAGATTAAGAGAGAAAGGCATTACAAATTTATACTCAGAATTAGGTTGTTACTTTACATGCTCGATCATGGAGAACTTTAATACTATTCTAAGTTATCTGGTAGAACACTTTGTGGTTGACCACACCTGTTTCTGTCTGATAACAGCAGTGACAAGCGTTCTGTGATCTGATTCAAAGGTTTATAAGGTAGGTACTTATTTATCTGAGGAGTCCAAACTTAGTCCTTAGGGATAGCGACGCATCTCCGCGTGAGACAAACCGCGGAGAATATTACCTGGGATTGATTACAAAAGTTTATAGACGGCTGTGCACTACCAACATATGAACTGCAAGCTCATTTTCTACTGCTATTTCATAAAAATCAAAGGGTTAATAAGAGCGGACGTCACGCTTGAGATGTAATAACTAATATACCCGACGCACATACGAAAACGAGTTCGACATACGCTAATAGGCAATTGTTGTGCGGATTGGTCTCCTACTATTGCAGAGGAAGTGAACGGCCTCGCTATGTTCTTGGTACAATCGTGCTGAGAATTCGTGGAGCACTTAGCAATAAAAAGCCTATAGACGATTTATCACTCGCTTTCCTTTAACCACGATTCGTTTTAATCATCTAATAAAGTAACGTCGCAATAAGTGCGTGCGTAATCGTCAATCGTGAACAAATTAATTTTATGCCTATCGAAGGCTTATTAGCCTACAAAACAATATATAATTATAATGCCTATTATCTAAAACTTTATCTAGAAATAAAAAGTTTGCTTTGATCAACGACTTAAAGAGTGAAAATAATAATATAAGAAATCTTGATAGATTTGTACTAAATTTTCATAAATTTAGTACAATATTTCAAATTGTAATTTCCACTTATTTAGAATTTCTGAATAACTTGTCACGCCGTCTATACTTTTCGCATTACGGGTAACAGACTTGTAAATAAAATTCAATGGAGTAGACGGTAGGCACAGACGAAAAGCATAATTATTTCCACTCTACAATTGTTTGTCTGACAACACCTCGGCGACGAGTTTCCTGCACATCATTGCGGATCATGCTAAAAAGAAGGACGTCCGTTTCCTCCGTATAAATTTTGCATACGGCCCAAAGTTCCTGGTAAATCTCATTCTATATCATTTATAGACGGAAAACCTTTTAAGTGTGGTGTTCGATTTAAAATGCACGGCGCGGCGCGCTTCGCGAAGGTTGATTGTTTTTTTCTTTAATTTGTTCTCGGAGAAAACTTATTACGGTGAAGCCCCATGCATGACAAAACGCGAAGGTAATAAACCCGAAGGCTGGAGTGGTAATTATACTCGGGTCAATAAAGGAGTAATAAGAGGGTGACCGCAGGCGAAGCCATGTGGGTGCCATTGTTCTTGACCTCTATCTCTTTAAATGGGAATTCTTTAGAACGCTATTTCTCAAGTACTTGTCGTCACCCCTTTCTTTCGTTCTATATTTTTCAAACATTATGTTTATTACATTATGACTTCTAAAATGATTAAAAAAACGATAATGGAGATTTTTTTCGTATCGTGCTTTGGTCTTTTTACCTTTGTCTCTTGTTACATCTGGGATATTTGCTGGAATTTTACTTTTTATATCACCTAATTATCGTAGCTGTACTACAAAACTATTTTCATAGTCTAGATTAATTGTTTTATTGTTTTGCTCTTATAATTACTTTGATGCAACCACAACCTGGCTGTGATCGCCCGTAGGGTCGCAACCTTCTATTAAAGAAATAACTACTTTGAATACTATTTAAATCGTTTCAGCGATAACGAATAAATTAAAGCCTTTCCTATTCCTACATGTGTTTGAACGATCCATGTAGGAATTTCTTATTTATTGCAAGACAGCTTTCACTAAACTTGTCAACATTTCAATGCGTTTCTAGGATAATCTCTATTGACGTAGCCCCAATAGATGTGCAAAATTTCTAACGGCGTAGTGACAGTTGTCCTCCGATCATCCGCATTGTTTAATCAATTGAATTAGAAATCAACATCTCACGTTAATTAAAATCAATATATACATTTTAAGTACCTATAGGCAGCTGTCATTATAAATTATAATTACAGTAATTAATTACTTTTCTACAATTGAAAACAAATTACTTATTGTAATTCGTTTGAATGGAGACTTACATTCTATTCTTATGTTCTTTATTATTCTTATAATAATGAGTGTTGGAAACAGACTAAGACTTGAGGAATATCCACCTTATACCTAAATGTCAAAGCAAGGATATAAGATTTTGCTGATTTCAAAAAGAGAATCATGGTCAGTAGTGAAAAGACATGGATGAAACAGGTGATGAAATAACAAATCTACAACTTACCTAAGAAGAAGATTGAGGGAACTATCGTTTCTAGTTGTTGGTACGTCTTTGACGCTGGAAGGTTCGCTGCGAACGCCTCGGAGGGAGAGTCGTAGATGACGCGGGATGGACCCAAGGAGTCCGTTGCTGTTCCTACGCTGATTGAGACTCTTCGACCGCGTCAGCTTGTTCGCCTCCAAGTCACTCACGCGAGGAGTCGATGCCTCCTCACTCCTCAATATCGAAGCACTCGACGCGTTAGTCTTAATAATAGTAGGTACAGCAGTCTTCACATCATCCAACAGTTTGTCCCACGGTTTCTCCCACTCCACATCCTCCTCGGAAATCGTTTCGAAGCTTCTAGGGCCGATCGACGACGACGTTTTGTCAGACATTTTGTTAACTAGTTAAGGAGCAACGGAACGTAGCGAAACAGACACCCACACCACTTCGTCACTTTGGATTTTTAGTTTCTTGACAACACTTCACTCTTATCATAATATCCATTTGTAAATCATAATGTTTGGGATAAAAATGTTGACACTGAAACAAAAGAAAGTTACACGTTAGAAGAATCTACGAAGAATCGCGAATAAAACAATAAAAGTTAAACAAGTTATAATAATACCTTATAGTACGAGTAAATAAATAATTCAGAGAAATCTGTACTGTTACTTTTACTGAAATTTAATGTTACGGAAATGGCTGTTCTGTTCCAACTGAGAACATGACATGACGTATTTTGAGCAGATTATGTTTGAATGTTCACTTTCTGAATGTATTAGAGTCGTCAAGCCAATTACATACAAACGTTAAAGAGGCTAATATCAGCCTTTCTATAAATCTCTACTTGAAAATCTCTCTGTTTTATTTGAAGAGAAAGGTGTTTGAACCAGGCACTAAGACAAAAAACAAACAAGCTAGGCTGTTTAAATATAGCTTTTAAGTAGTTAACAACAGATTATATGCAAACCTGTACCGGTGGTACCAAATTAAATTTGTTTTGAAATTACCTACCTACTCACTATTTAAGCTCTTCAAAATATAACGTGAAATTTTAATCATTACACTTATGAGCCACTAATTGTTGCTTTACAGGATGTGAAAGTAAGCTATGAAATCACTTAATAAGTAGGTATTCATCTTCATCAAAATGTGAAAGAAGATCAAATGTTTGGTAACTATACAAGTAAGCCTACATGACATTCAGTACAAAATAATTCGTTTTAAATTATGGACATATTCTAAAAAGTTAGAATATAATAATTATAATCAGTATGATTATGATGTATACCTATGATATATGGAGGAAAATCAGAAATAAAAAATAACGTTAAGTAAATGGAAAATTTTAAATTATAAATCTACTTATATTACGTCACATGCTTTGCCTATTAAAATAAAATTAAGTTTCTACGTTATTGTTTTTGCGTGGTTGTAAGATTTTAAACAAAACAAACGTCTTAACTTTATTTTGTACGTGTATAAAGAATTGTGAAACTATTACGTTTCAATCATAATTTACGTGTTTAAATTGTTACGTAAATATTACGAAGCGAACACTATAGATTTGAGAAATTTCTTAGTCTGATTCATATTTAGTCAGTAAACAACTATCGTTTGCCATATTTATGGTGTTTTCTTGGAACCAATTCATTTATTCCGCTTAATGAGTAACTGGATTAATGATATTATTCAAGAAAATTCGAAGAAATGGCTCGAGATAAATAAAAGCCAGAACTCCGTCATATTTTATGCCAGCATAATTATTTTCCGACGCATTTAGATTTCATTAAAGCCAAACATAACTGTAATAAATTTTAGATTTTACTGGTACTATATGAAGTTGGTCATGAATCTCACAGATATCCTAGATTGCTTTTTGATGTTTTATCTTTCATACAGTTTACCATTAGCTTAATAAACTGATACTACGAATATACCTATGCTGATCCTAAAAAAATATCTTTCTTCGAAAATTGCCACAGCTTTTCAAAACATAATTTGGTATGGATAACTTAGAATATTAGCCAATTCTAGGATCTGTTTTGTGACCAAAAAGTTGTTTTAATACTACCTACTACATAACTTCAAAAAACTTGTTACAAATATACTGTTCTACAGATTTATGTAAAGACGAATCGTATCTAAATTTAAACCGCATCAAAATATTTGAATAATCCGTGACAATGTACAAATATAGCTCGCAAATTCTATTTTTAATTCTTTTATATCACGTAAAATAATCCGGAAGAACCAAATGAGTATCGAAGTACAGTGTAACAAATCAGACAGGACAGATTTGTCTCGACAATGATCGCCCTGTTATATTTTAAAATCGTGCGTGTGCCAACTTTCCCGCGAAATGTAGGTCAATGCTCCAAAGACCAATTTTCTGTTATCACTTCATACGGTCCATCATGTCTAAACTAACTCATATCTAGATAAAACCTTGCAGTAAAGGCGTCCAGCTTTATAGATAAAAACAGATATTGATAAGAAGCGCAACTCTTTGATCATAAAATGTGCTACTTCTAAGGTAATCAGTGCATAATCTTTCGCATGAACGCAGTGGAATATATTTCTGTGAATTCTATAATCTATTGTTGACGATGTTAAATGAATACAATACATACTTATAATGTAATCAGTTAAATAAGTATAAGAACTTGTACTTAATTTAAATAAAGCTTCGATCAGTCATTCATTGCGTATTAGGTTTCAGGTACCTATCAAAGGAGCCGTATTTATGATCTAAATAATATACATGTATTTTAGACATTATCGTTGATAAAACGATGGAAATGAATTCAGATAACTTTTTTGTAAAATTGGTCAAATTATATATTATGTAAACCATATCACTTAACGACTCCTTTCATTTGCTCAAGTATAAAGCGGGTGACTTGTCGAATTGCAGTCATACAAAATATCATTAACACTCTAGAAAGTTAAAAGAAAAAAATCTCGTCATAGCATTACTAAAAGCATTAAGTACAATAAAACACAATTACGACTAGATAAAATACCAGC
>DWPV01001866.1:0-18968 GCA_018251915.1 Urbanus proteus proteus
GATACCTTTTACAGAAATTTGGATAAAAATAACATTTTTACTATTAAAATTAAAACAAGTGATTATTTCTTATAGTTAAGTTAAATTCATTTGTTTGTATAGTATTTGTGTATCCATAGCATCTACAAATGATATCCTAGGGTAAAAAATATTTAGCATCAGTCATATAATAACGAAACTTGCACCAATCGGTTACATCGTTTTCCATTACAAATATCATTAATATCTGATACCCATTATAAATTAACTTCAGTTGTAAAATCCGTAAATTACACGCATTAACTGTTTATGGGAAGAAGTAAATTGATATTACACGCTCGTGACAACTGATTGACTGGGCATTGTGTAAAATCAGTTGCAAGAATTTCATACAAGTAACCAATTCTAACAATTAAGCTTTATACTTACAAATGCTTCTGTATTTTCATGTTGCATACTTATATTTTATTTCTGTATCCTGAAGGAAAATAAATATATAGATCTAAAAAATAAATAGACGGCTTTTGGAGTGGAGACCACGTTTAGGCAAACGGAGTGTGGGACACCTAGTGGACCCTGCGAGGTGGCGCGACGATCTGCGCCGGGCGGCGGGAACTAAATGAATGCGAAGAGCTGAAGATCGGGTTCAGTGGCGTGCCCTGGGACAGACCTATGTCCAGCAGTGGACTAATGTAGGCTGAAGAGTAAGGAAAATAAATGGAGGAAAGGTTTAAGTTAAAGAGCAAAGAAACAAAATACCTACTTATTTTTATGTTTCTTACTGTGTACCACATCGCATTAAAATTATAGGACTAAAGGTACTCCCCAGGGAAACCCTATATCTAATTAAAAATGTAGATTCTACCTACGTAGAAGTAAAGCCTTATAAGTATTTTAATCAAATGAATTACTCGCCCCTAAAACGATAACAAACTTTGCGTAAAGTAAAAAAACGATGCATCTGTTTCCAGAAATAATCTGGATTAACACTGACAAAATAGCATAATGCTAATAAGCGTAATTACTTAGATGAGAATAAATGGCTTAATAAAGCCTATTTTGAAATCAACTACACTTGAATATATTCATATATAAATAGATTTAACATTACTGAATCGTGTAAATTAAATACAAGAGTACATACCAAAACAAGTACCCATACAAGGCCTCCGATCTATCATTTGATATGAGCTTTGCAAAATGTTTGAAACGTGGGAATATTTTGAATAGCTAATGAAGGATACAATTAAAATTCGTGGTTGTTAATCGCTGAGCTAAATGGTGTATTTATAGTAATATTAAAGTTCAACTTATGTTTTTGAGCTATTCTTGTGTATGTGTAAAACTTAGATTTAATGTAACTTACACGGTAATTGTTTCCCAGACTATTACGTATTATCATTAATTGCATTGTTATTATCTGTTTTGCGACTAATATTACATTTTCAATGAAATAACTAATATACCTACTAGTAATATAATAAAATTACTGGCAAACTAAAATTATATCGCATTCCGAATGCTAATGGTTATCGTTATAAAATTTTGCTAACTGTACTCAATGTATCAGGTTCCACTGCTAAGTAAAGTAAAATTAAACATTTTTAGTTTCTTAAAATTCCTGAATTCATAACAACAATATTAGCATTACTTAAATAATATTACCCGCAAGAACATAATGTTTAATTTGAAGTTCATCTGCCGTAGTTATTATTACGCCAATGCTTCATCGTATTGCGGCCAGCGCTTTGAACTTTATCTCAAGTGTTTTAGAAACGACTGTATGAAAAGCGAGCACATTTTGCACTCCATTAAAACAAATGCGTTTGCTGTTTCGGAAATCCTTTGAATTGTTTTTCCTCTCTTATCGGTCAGCGCCAATATCCATAAGAAAAATAGAGAAGCCAAAAATGTTAGTAAATCTGTTAACACATTTTTACGATTCATAAATTTTATTTAACACATTTTGTGCTCATTATATTTTGATTTTTAAGGCTCGTAAATGTCATTTGATACATTTTACACGCTATCTTAAATTTGCCAGATGAATGTGTTGATGGCTATCATTTTAAGCGCAAGTTGAGTAGCTTTTGCAAATTGTGTGTGATATTAAATAAATACAAATGATAATTTATAACCAATTTCCCAATCCTAAATAATTAACTCCAAATAGCATGCCTTGAAATCTGCCATCAACAAAATTCTTCACGAGTTTTGATTAACCACAGAGATGCATATCAGCTTGAATAGCAACCAAATTCTCACCTGCCTTCATTATTACCTTACTGTGTTAAATTTCACGTCGTCCAATCCCATTCATGATTGTATATCTATTCACACCGCATCGGGCTCTCATAATCCACCATTCGAATGCGCCCCGCTAGAAATCTCCATTTTTATTATGTCTGTCCGAATATCATCAGGTTTGATTGCCATATCAATAAATTAACAAAATCCAACTTTCCGCTAATTATGAATTAAAAAGACCCCATCCCACGACAACGGCTTTATGGTATTTTTAATCTATACTTATACAATCTATTTACGTTTCAGAAATTTAAAATATCAGATTGAATGCGACTCATATTCTTCTAATAAATTCTTTAAGTATAATGCATTTTTAACAAGTACTTTTTTCGTATCTTTAGTTTATATTACTCCCTTATTTTTGATATTAATATCCAAATTGGTATAAAAAATAGAATTTTTCCCATTCACAATTATTTTCCCGCATTCAATGTGTATCAGTTGCTCAAGTTTTATTCCATGCCAGCGTTAATAGAGTTTCAAGTATCTAAAAGTTTCATGTACACAGATGTACCATCAATTACTTCTGGTAAAGGTAATTCATCATTTATTTTTGTTTCATGTAGAGCTTATCTACGTCTAGACCATTTACATTGCTATATATAACAGTTTTATCGTTTTTATTACTCTATGATGCGTTAAGCCATATTCCTTTAATAAGGTATCAATAATCTTTAATTGTTACATCATTGACTGTTGCCGCTCGATTATATTTGTAATAAATGATACTGCGATTCAATTCTGACAGCCTCCGTCTGGTCGTTCGAATTAACTCCAAATCTGAATAATTTATTTAATATAACTGGTTGCTAACTTAGATCTGCCAAATAACAAGATATGGCATGTTGTGGAATTATACGCAATTTTGATCTCTCGGAATATTTTTGGAGTAGGTATTCGAGCGATTTGTTTCAACGATCTATATTTAACAACTGGAACAAGGAGATCCATATCTATCTACGTTTTATGACCAAAGCGATTAGTCTCTGTGATATTAGAGGAATTACGGTCAATTTATTACTTATCTACATGAGCCTCGGTTCCGTCTGCGTTGCTTAATATACGTTAAATTACGTGAATTAATTTATTAAATTAAGATGTCCGATACTGGTCAGATAATTTAGATTCATCGTTAAGTATTTTAGTAATAATATTAAGTATTTCTGTCTTTCATCAATATGCATATTCGTATAAATTCTCAATCCAGATCACAGTAACATTTTTTTATCATTGATATTTTATTATGTATCTAAATCTTAAAAATTATTTCCATAATTGTCGCCATATCCTTTTATACGTACTTAATCCGTTAAAACTCTTATAGTTGGGACGCGTTATTTTAAGATTATATGCGATATTTCCAGTGATCCTGCGTTACTACAGCTGGGTTCAATATTATTTGAACGTATATTTGGTCGTAAAGTAGCTTTAAAATTACTACATTATAATTATGATAACATTTTCCCCGATGTTATTTCAAAAACATCGTTAGGTAAAAATGGCTGTTTAACGACGTATTGCTACGATTTTATTTTTAAATCGTACTTTGATGTGACAGGAATAAATATGTTTCCTATGAAATTAGAGCGGTTTAAGATAACCCAAACTCGATTAGTTAATTAGCTAGTTTGTGATTTTATATATGGGAGTTTACAGTTTCATAATTTTGATACACGCTAATGTATGTGATTGATGAGTTTATAATATAAACATTTTTTTTTTTTAGATTTAAACTGAATTTCCTATCCATTAACTTATTAGGTATTAACTTGTTTAATAAATACAAAAAAATAGTAATTATTACAGGTTTATTTTTTTGTTTTTTAAGGGCGCAAGCAAAATAATAAAATTAAGTTATACCTATTGATTAAGTCGCTCTTATATGAAGAATGTTCAGTAATACACAATAGAGACAATACGAAATACTTTTCATACCAGTGTCGACATAATATCATGTCTCATAGGAATGTTAGTAATTGCAATTAAGTTTTCCTGCAAACTATTAACGAGTCTTATAAATAAATCCAAATAAATAGACAATAGTAAATGCGTCACTTGATTAACTGTAATTGATTTTTTAAAATTTTAATTTCCCAATTTGGCCTCCTTACATAACCTCCAAAATCAGAATTCATTTGCATCAGATATCAGATTACCTAGTCTAATTTGCATTACTTCATTTTTGTATTGAGAAACATGATTTTGGAAAATCAAATTGAAGTCGATATTCATCAAAATAATGTTAAATTTTCCTTTGCCGAAGAATAAACCCATCTGCGTCTTAAACGCTTTCAGATCAACAATAACCACAAACAGATCATAAGTCACGTTTATAAGAATTTTTCATCAACAAGATTCATCGCAAGCTGCATTAACTTTCTCTATTTGAAACATTTTCACAAACAATGTCCCCTAAATCTGTGTTTGGAATTAGAGGCGGCACCAATAAATCCAGAGATTGAAAGATATGGGTCGAGTCTGCCAGCCTACTACACGCGGTTGACGTGATACACTGTTTGGCTCCTACTATTAGTTCACGATGTATTTTGAAGTCATCTTCACTGTGACACCTATTTTCTTCTACTCAGAACTTCGCATTAGCTTTCTACAGACGTTGTCTGATGACAATAAGTGTTGGGACATTGTAATAATCACATTGGATAAATATATGATACTGAAATTGACAAACTTTCTTATAATATAATCAGATTTTTTTAGTTTGAATTGTACAAAATGACCGTGCAGTCCATCATTCACAGAATCACTAGGAATAAATTCCTTCAGAACCTTAAATAGAAATTAAATTTAAAGAAACAATAACTAAAACACTATAACCTAATTTATCTCAATTTTATTATCTTATAGATAAATAATCCAGTCTAAAGACCGATCAGTTTTATGGACAGTAATCAGTAGGAGGCAATAAATTTCTAATGACATATCAATTAGCTATTTCCTTCTTGAGCTCTTTATTTATTATTTTATAAATATTCAAAAGTTATAAAGTATAGCTTTGTTTTGCATTGTTTTTATTTATAGGTATATCGTGATAGGTTTTTTTTTAAATTTATTAACTAAGTACTTGTGCTGTGTGCTGGAATGAATCGAAATTAAGTATTCATTAATTCCATTAAGTTCCATTATTTCTTTATTATTTATGTGACTAAGCTTTACATTTTTCACTTGGTTTTCAAAAATAGTAGTCTGTAGAAAAATAAAGAGGTCTAAGTCCAGAAGGGTATGAAATCACGAAAAACTTGACAACTACAAGAACTCTACACTTTAAACCTACTAGACATTCTATTACAAAACGACAAACAATTTCATAATCTATAAAACCATGTACCCATTGTTACTCGCCAGTTGCGAAGTCATAAAGTTTTATTGTTTACAAATCACTTAGACATTTCGATTTCACTTTGTTGTCGAGTTCTCGTAGTAGTCACAAATTTGGACGAGAGTTACTCGAACGATTGTTTTGTTTATAGAAGCTATCTAACTATTACGGTTACTTTTGAAATAGAAATGGAATATGCAACTTACAACTTCACCATACGGTTCAGAATAACCGGTTGCTAGTTCGGTGTTTGACGTTTGTTATTTCATAACAATAATACGGTAGTTTGAAAGGAAAATTGGATTACATTAGACTTCATAGGCTTTACCAATATTTGAGCAAATTGTGCAATGGTTGGTTTATTTGTTAATATCCTCGAATTCCACTGGATTATGGTTTAGAATTTCTTACCCTTGTCACTATTGACAAACGTTGATTGTGGAACGGATTGAGACAGTTTTGCATATTATACTTAGGTACTTATTGAGTCTGAAGGGTGAAGGTTTCAACACTTCTTACTTAGAAAATTACACCCCTTTTAATATTAAAATTTTAATTAGAATTAACATGCAATTAATAGTCGGTTCATCTATTTTAAGTACGTTGTGTTTTCAACCTTGACCTCTTCAGTCGTTGAGGTGAAGAAAACAAAGCGATTTAAATTTCGTGTGTCAAAAACTGAAAACAACCGTTTCTAATATTTAAGTAATTAATCTATTTTTTAAAGTTTACTATTGCGTATGAGAAAATATATCACTTGCTTTACGGAACCTACTGAGCTGGTACAGCTAATAGCTGAAACTTACACAGCTCAGAGTTAAAACAAAAAGTTTTCAAAGTTATATTCATGATTGCTGTCCGTAATTGGACAGTGTGGACCTTAGATCATACGTTAGTAGGATCCTACATCTATGGTGTGGACGTGGTTTAAATTAAAAATATAGACTTCCGTTGTCAACAGAATGTCCATTACGGCCTAAAGTAACAACATTACCAGTTTTTATCAGTAGCTGTAACTTATTGATTAGTTCACATAATCTCATGTAATTATGATGTAAAATGCAATTACGCGCAGAGATATCACAAAATGTCGATTAAGAAAAAATGTGACATATTTTGGCAATTAGGAAAAATCTAATTACGATTAGAACGAAACGTGTCAGTGATACACTATCAATATTCGTAGTTAATCTTCGGGGAGATTCGATAGCGATACTTTAGGACGATTGCACTATAATTGACAAGTACAAAGAAAAAAATCCCCGCTAGCATGTCAAAATTTTTGAAGTTCACAGGCAATTAGAAAAAACTTAAACAAAACAACAGATACACTCTTCCTTGACTTAAAACGAAATGGAGCATTAGGATAAGTTGCACCTAAGCAGAAAACTATTTTACACTAGAAATAAAAGTTATAATGGTACCTGTACCTGTGCTATTGAACAATAAAGTATCCAAAAGTAAAGTGTCCATAGGCGGCGATGACTACTTTTCATCAGGTAGCCCGTCTGCCTTATCGTTAGGTATTGCTATAAAAAAAGGTCTCACCGCTATAAGGGTTCAAACTTACATACTTCAAAATGTATTAGTTGGGTTCTAAAATCCAAAACTCGGACCGAGTGAGAATAAAACCACTCTTCTCGTCTTCTTGAAAACATACAATTCAAATGATTGTAACTTGTCTATCATGCAAGGAGCTAAAGAATTATTTGTTATTTTCCAGGTGCTGTGTGGGGCAGTGGCGGGCGCTGGCGACATGCTGGGCAACGCGAGCCGCGTGCGCCGCGCGCCGCAACCACACCACGCGCACCGCGTGTTGTAAGTACTCTAATGTTAAACGCAACTTTCCGCAACTCGTCAAGAGATGGCGCAAGTAGTACGTCTCAATCGCGTTATTGAAGTCTTCTCAACATCTTGCATATATTAATTACACAGAAACTCCGAACTAAAATTGCTATAGTACAGCCGCTCTCCAGGTACGATCAACTAGGCAATTTTTTGTCAAACTTCACAATCTTCTATATTACTGAATCAGCAAACAAGATAGTCCACTTTATAACAAAGTGGATACTAGAAGGTCATATCTGCTGCCGGTGGATATCAGTAGCTAACCTCAAACAGAACATCTATCCAGATCTAGAGATATCAGATCTACTTACCCATAGACCATTCATTATTTTATACGAAAATGTTAAATTAGCCGCACCTGGGCAATCTTTTCCAATTTAATGAGAAATCTTAATCATTTATTACAAACTATTTCACAAAACAATACAATTTAACACAAACACTTAACATAAAAGATTGCAGTCATTAACAACATGCACCGTCTACTTACTTTGTCACTAACAAAGATTTAGAGCTGGCGCTGGAACAAACAAAACCGCGCACGATTCTAATAGTCCGTAGTCTTACGTTCATTAGAGCTTCCTATTTGTTCCCCTTTTAAATAAATCATCGCTAACTATCGCCTGAAGGCAGGCATATACCAGTTTTGATTAAGCATTATCCATTCCTGACGGTTACCGAGTTACTACTTCAATTACTGCGGTAAGACATTAGCATTCCTGTATTTCTCATATTAAATGAACCTGGATCCAACTGGTGTCCCGACCTATTTGAATAGCTTATCGAGTTCCAAGAGGAATATAAATTCAATTAAAATGCTTTTTGAAATTCCTGAGCAAGCGATCGTTAGACTTCTAGTGTAATATGTAGAAAACAGGATTATTTTTAAGCTGAAATAATTGTTATAGATGAAGGAGAAATTATAACGTTCTTGTTGTAAAAATACGTGTTTTATATTATTATTACTTTGTTTGTCGTTTTCACCTATTGTTGATACCGTTAGTGTTTTAAATATGTATGTCATTTGTTCTACTTAAATCTGCTTCGCTTTCTGCAAAAAGCACATAACTACAATATTCTGCGTATCGAAACATAATTTCTGCAACAAGTGTACTATTATGTTTCAGGACGGACGAGGAGATAGACGCGACGGCGACGTGGAAGCGGTCGCACTGGCGCGAGATGCAGTCGATACTGCGACGGGAGGGCTCCCATCGAGACGTAGTGGAATGTTGCCCCTCAGTGCTCGAGATGGTCGCCAAGAAAGGCGGCCGGACGCCCACCGGCCTCTACGTAGAGTTGTACGAAGACGGTGAGAATAAACAGCGGCTCTATGAGCTCTCCTGCGCCCCGGACGTCGTCGACAAGCCCTGTCGGTTCGTCGACGCGCGACTCTACAACCAATCGAGGTGCGTGCAGAAGTACTCGTATTCTTACGCGTTAGTGCGATACTCTTCGGGCACGGAGATGCCGCAGCGGCATCGGCCAGAGGGACATTTCTCCGTGCCCGGCTCAGGCGGGTGGTCGATGGACTATGTTATTGTGCGTGCAGGTTGTGAGTGCCAAATAACACCGCCTAAGCGGAAGACCGCGCATCGGAAGCGGCTGGAGAGACACAGGCAGAGGAAGAAAAACAAAAGGATAGAAGAAGACGATGACACTTGATTCGCTCTGTGCTAGTGCTAACCAGTGGGACTTTGAACAAATTAAAGCGGAAACTTCCCGACTTAGTATTAGTTGGTTGATGTGCCATAGCATTTGTAACATTACTAGCGCTAAACGTCTAATTAGCATCGCCAAGTTCGTTCGAACTTAACACCGTCTTAAAATATAATTCTAAATCACAATTTACATTCTTTACTATTAAGTTTTTAACCTAAAACCATTTTTTATCAGATGCTATGGCATTTTAACGTTTGTAACATGTTACCGATGCCATCAAGTCAGGTGTACACTTGTTTAAGCAACTCGGTAGATGTATTTCAATGTATTTATTTTGAATTTTTTCGTCTATTACGCTTCTTGTTGTAGTATTGTGGAGTAATTCTCTATCTTGTACAACTAAAGTGCCTTGCCGTTGTGCCTTATCAATTTTTATATTGTTGACTCATTATATAAAATTCTTATACATTTTTGTAAAAACGTCTAAATACCCTCGCGTATCGAATACGTGTCTCCAGTATAATTAATGTTCACTAACGCCATATAATCAACAAGACACAGTTAAATTAAATACAAATTATATCATAAATTTTGCCATTTTTGTTAATTTTCTTGTCGTATTATTTTATTATTTATACTCATTTTATTAACTCTTCAACAACATTGTTTAATAAAATTTTATATTTGCCATATCTGTCATCATCCTTTATTTATTTTACGACATACCTAATTTGATTGCTCTATTTCAAAAGCAAATTTGGCAAGATACATATTAAATTTTGTTATTAACTAATTAGCATGAATATCACATTGTCTCAGTATATTAATCTATTTCTGAATATATTATGTATGAATTGAATATATGTCGTTCGTGATCAAAAAATATCGTCAAATGGAAGGAAATTTTGTTCTACTTATAAAATCTACTTATAAATGGCCATTGCGCTTATGTTGGCCTAATAACTATCAATTAGAAATTACTTAAATCATTAAGTTACATAACATGTAATAAATTTCTTAAATACATTTACATAAAGATTTATCAGTTTACTTACAGATAAAATTTTCTTTTCATCGTCGATAATGTTAATAGTTACCGTTTTATCCTTCAAACGAGGCGCAGTGTTTTTCTTAACTTACCTCACTACGGATTTTAAAAATGAATAAAAACATTTTAATACAAATTGTTTATAGATTATAATCAACGTTTAATTTCATATAATCGATATAATTATGTTAACGTATATAAATATCAATAAAATTATCCGGATGATATAAACTTTTCAACTAAAATATTGAAATAATGATTTTTTAATTAATATTTTTATTCTTTAGTTACCTTATCCAATAATAATCTAATGATTATCAATCATGAATAAAATCACTTACAATGTTTACAATAAATTATCGCGTAGTGAGGATATAAAATTCATTCAACTGAATATAATGCTCTCTTTTCATTATTTTAAAATTAAGAATATTTATTCAAAGATAACAATTTTATAAATAATTTTTGTTATTGTATCGTAACAATACTTCCTTGGTAGGCTTAAGTGCGTCGAGTCAAAGATCTGTATTATTTTCTATTTTGTAATACTTTTATTGTATTTAAAATTAGTACGTTAAGGATTAATTCATTTATTTATACTGTGTAATACGAGGTATTCCGATATTCAGTATAGTATTGTATGTAAAATCGCTTCCATAAATATTGATGTATATAATAACGCAATAGTATTGTGGACTGAGATTATTTTGTGCATTTAAATGTGTCATTTAAACAAAAATTGTCTATATAACATTCGAGTAAAATTTCATAAATTTAACGCCATCTGTTGCCGAGTAGTAACCAACATTAGTTTATAAAAATCATCACAGATGGCGTTGATAACAATAGTACTCGAGCTAACAAATAGCTAACTACTTACATTCACGTAACAGTGCCATGTGTTTTATTTTATAGTAAATTGTGTATAGTTTATTCAGATTATAAAACTTTCTACGAAATAGTCACATCATTATAGTCCGTTGAGTAGTTGTACTTAACATAAAATTATGATATACCCAGGGATTTTATTTCCTGATCGCAAATAAGTAGATAAATAATTATTCCCATATTTTAATTTAGATATACCTGCTGTCTAAATCATAGATATTAAAATTAAAGCAATTTAGCACGTGAAGATGTACGTTTTCATCAAAAATTGTAATTTATCCGACCAACCGAACACAAATATAATTGTTGATGATAAAACACAATTTTAAATAAAATAAAAACCTGAAATAGAAAATTGTTTTATTTTCAATTAGTCAATTTTACACAGATTTTTCATAAAACATGTCAAGCTTATATGTAGTTTATCACACACAAAAGTGCACCATGATAATAGGAACTTCCTAATTCACATTTGAACATTTCGTCAAATATTTAAGATCAACATTTCAAACAACGTCGTGGTCTGAAACAAAAATAAAAAAGATATTTTAGCAAATTCCAAAAAAGTGCACGTCAATTTTTGAAAATTGGAAAAGTAAACAAGAATGCCGTCTGATGATAAGTGATCACTGGTGCCCAGGACAGGCTCCATATATAACAGGAGTTCTAGTTCTTCACAGTTCACACCACCTTCAAGGTCACACACAGCAATTCTGTGCGAGTGCATGCTAGTACACCAGTTTTAGCATTCATATATGTTATAGTTTTAACAGACTGCTAAGAAGGAAATAGTACTCAATCGGACTGTTTGTTTTAACTGGTAAATATAAAAATAAATTATGTGACAACCAACATATCAAAAAGAAAATAAAAATATAATTTGTGATGTTGCATATTATAAAACTAAAAGAGATATTTATATGTTTGACAATGCTTACCAAGTAACGTAGTAGTGAGATACATAAGTCCAAAGCCAAGCACGACGGCTACGAACTGGGCCACTCCCGCGCTGCGTTGCCGCTCGTGCCAACGCGCGCGTTCCCGCGGGAGGATCTCGCTCACCGTGACATAGAGGAGGGTACCGGCTGCTAACGCCTGGAAATAGATCAGATCCACTTTATTAATCTCTACATAGTATAAAACAAAGTCGCTTCCGCTGTTTGTCTCTACATATGCATAGACCTTTAAAACTACGCCACGGAATTAGATGCGGTTTTTTTTATAAATAGAGTGAGTCAAGTAAACGATTTATATGTATAATAACATCCATTATATAACAAAGAAGCATGCGACAAAAGCTAGTGAGTCTATAAAACAATCGCTGCCTATAGATTTTTTTTTCTGAAATCCTTTTTATGTGCGGAACCCCTTATGCCTGACCATCGCCCAATCAGGAGCTTGTTCCAGATCTTCGATACATATCTACCGGCATATCATGGCATGGATCACTCAAAATAGTGGGCTTTATTAGCAGCTTCTCAGATATAGATTCAATAAGCAAATCGTTGTATTATAAAGATCAA
Source organism: Urbanus proteus proteus (assembly GCA_018251915.1). Classification (NCBI taxonomy): domain Eukaryota; kingdom Metazoa; phylum Arthropoda; class Insecta; order Lepidoptera; family Hesperiidae; genus Urbanus; species Urbanus proteus. Next base: position 12,593 of record DWPV01001866.1, read on the forward strand.
AACCCACAAAATCTTGAGACGCATTGAAAAAAATATTAACGATACATATGTACCTATTCCAACAAAAAACGACATTCAAACCTCTTACCTGCATGATAGGCACAGCCAAGGTTTCCTTAACAACAGTGACGGACTCCAACCCGGCTCCTATAGCAATACCCCCAACGGAACCTCCACTGAAGATGAGCACACACACTATGTGCATGCACAAACCACGGGAAGAGCTCGCACAGACCTCCGCGCCCAGGCAGAAGCCAACCACGAACTTGTGACTGGCCACTGCGGCTAGGAGCAACAGAACCTGAAAATTTCAAGTTATCTTCATTAAATAAGTCATCGTCAATGAGCAATTACATAGCACCAAAAATTTTAATGCACTGATTTTCATTCCCAATGCAATCGCAGATAAATAAAGTAGATCTATCATTCCTAACAAAAAAATGAAGCCATTTTTAAAATGGTCGGGTTACAAAAATGATTGTGAGCGTAAATAAACTAAAGGTACTGACAAGAAACTATGCTAGTATTGTGTAAGTGTGTGCGTATAAATACATGAACGTAGCGTAATTTTTTGGTTTCACTCAAATACAAGGCGGTAATGTGATTGCAATTCACAAATAATAGTAAAAGTGGCGCATTTGTTCATTTAAGTCAGAAAAAATATATTTTCAATTTCAAAAGCGTTCCAAAAAATCAATCATTAAGACTACGTGAATTATGAAAAGAGGGATATGGAGGAAGCAGTATTATTAACTATATGTTCTTGTATTCCTAAAAATGTAAGTAGCTATTTCCTATTTTTTTTAATTCATGAGGAAAACGTAATAAATGAAGACATAAAACGAATCAATAACAAAGGAATTGACAAGACTGGGAATTTTCATATCACACGTCCCGTAATCTTGTCTGATTATCTAAATTGTCACTCGCTTAATGACGCTAATCAATTCGGGTCAAGTGGAGCATAGTACACAGTTATTGACAAATTCCTCTAAAACTGGATTTTTTAACAGGTTTTGAGTAATCGAATCATTTGTAACCACCACCATTTTTGTTTCGTTAAAAACTCTAATAAACAGTAAAAAATTGAAAATTATGCAATTAGTATAAGATTTTATGAGAACAGGAAGAGTATAAAAATTTTCCTATTTTTGGTAAGCTTTTGTAAGTCAACATACCTATGTTTGGGGGTGATTTTGAAAAATACTTATTCTAGGAGACGCGTGCCCAAGAGTCGGATAGTAATAGATTGAAGACGACTATAATTTAATCCTTTTTTGTAGGTACAACTACAAGGTACAGTTCTTAATAATAGGTATGAATAAGTACTGTAATATAAGTACTGTAGTTACAATAAAATGTCGTCATTTATACAGTAGGTAAATTGTTAAAAGCTAAGTGAACGTTATCAGCCTGAAATTCATGACAATTAATAAAACCATTAACCGTAAATACTCCCCTGAATAAATTGTAAGCATAATTCAACGTTTATGAATAAAGATTAATGAGTATTTAAATTGCATTTTACCTATGCCCTTGCCTATATTATCGGTTAGAATTCTTAATTAGTTGCATTAATCTGTATTTTTTTTTGTTTAACTCAAAATCTAATCATCACAATGATATAATAAACATAGCCAATCGTTTAAAAGTTACTTTATCAGAAAACATAGTTCAGAAACGAGTCACAAATATAACAATGTTTACCTGAGAAGCCTTTTCTTGCAGTCCTATAGCTAATCCTTCTAACAAACTGTGTACAAATAACGCACACAAAAGTCCAATAACTCCAGACGAGCTCTGGTCACATGGGGGCGTGTGGCTAACGTGACACATCCTAGGATTACCAGCGTCCCCACAACATCGCTCTCTCATTTCCCCGTCTACGACCCTCGGATCGTTCAGAAGACTTGTCGCCTCTCCACTGCCATACCTATGAATGTGCCTTGGTACTCTGTTACCTACGATCTGGTTGTGATCATGAGCACCATAGAAAAAGTGCACGATCTCATCTACTAGAAAAACGAGGAAGAATCCAACACACAAAGTCAATTCTGAATAATTCGGTAGTTTCTCTCTGGCTTCTGGGAGCATGTGGATCACCGAAGTCGAGAGAAGTACACCGCCTCCAAAGCAGAGTAAACAAGAAATGAAAAGAGGGTGTCTTTGTCTTGTACTCTCTGACACAAATGCTGGTATCATTCCTGTTACGAAGCTGCCGAGCCCAAGAGCGAGCATCGCAAGTGCCTGTGCCGTTGTCAGTTCCATTTTTGTGGGTATTCCTTCAGCACGTTTTTATTTCCTTTTAACTCACGATTTCATTAGTTCCAAATAAACAGACTTTTAATTCGTTAACAATAATTGAAGGTTAAAGTTATTATTATTGTTCCTTTTATGAGTAAGTATACACTAATATTACACACGTTTCTTCAACAAATTAATTGTCACACATTCAGTTTATTTCCTATCGTCGTATCACCTTGTGACTCACTCGTCAAAACGAAGACCCGTCGCCAACTAAACCTATTTGATGCACATTTCCAAACTTACGAAACCACGCTTGTATTTTATCTTTTATTTACACTATGTTATCAGTAACGCCAATAATATCACGTGTACACAAACCGATACCTTTGATACGAAGCCGTGCGAGCTCAACGGCATATCCGCGGGTAGTGATAAAAAATAGGAAATAAAACACGCATATTAATAAATGTCAATTTGCAGTGCTACATTTTTTATCGCTTGAAGTATGAACCGTTATAATGAGAGCTTCGATTTGGTAATATCTGCAAATAACATAGTGTTTTTAAAATATACTTACGAGATATATTTCGAGATACTACCTAGTAGGTTTTTTAACTATACGTATAACTCTGTAGTACCTATTTACATATTTCATACATAAAATACCGTATAAAATTACATTTATTAACAATAAAATGTATAAGAAACGATTGTTTAAATAAGCATATTTTATAATAACTCTATTCAAATATTTAAATTTCAAACATGGGACTTTATTTAAAAATGGATGATTTCGATCTAAAATTAAATTAAAAAGGACAGGTCAGCTTAAACTGGATCTAATGAACAAGGTCGATTACTGTGACGCTTCAAACAAAGAAGCAAGAGAACGCATCTTTCTCGCCAGAAATGATTCACCTTATTATGACAAGATATATAAAATTCATATGTATTGTTTGTATGCACGTTCATGATGGCAAATGGCCACTGCCGCGGTGGACATGAATGAACCATGTAATGAATATAGTGTTAAACCCCAGATAAGATCAGTTTTACCTAAGATTGATCGCAGGATGCTATTTCTGAGGACTAAGAGTACCCGTTGGGTCGTTTTCTTAATCAGTATAGAGAGGTATGCATTATCGGCCGATACTAACTCGCTGTAATGTGCCCTTATGTCTGCAGTTTGTGCGTACTCTAAGTTGAAACGCCTGAGATAATTTAGTATGTCAATCTGGCCAAGCCCATCAGACCGGAACAGAGTAGCGTTTAACACTGTTATGAGGTGGTGCCTCCAAAGTTGAACGACAAACAATTCTACAGCCATTCAATAAAAGTCTAAAAACAGGAATATAGTTGTTTTAAATATTGATAAAATAAAAATTGCACACATTGCGTTTTGGATCATATGCTTCTTGGTATTATGTCTGCAGCCAGTAGCATAAGAGAAAAAATGTTAATAATACGGTTTTTGTCAAAAAAAGTATATTTGTGTCATTCATGGCAATTATGGATTTTATGCCATTTGAAAATTTGACGATGAGTCTTGTGATCTTCTAAAAGTACTTAAATAATCTAAAATAACAAAATGAACGAACTATTACAGAAACATGGCTGTGCTAATATTTTCACCATTCCCGAAGGCCTTAAGGAACTCATGTCAGACATTTCTAGGGAAGTAAGTAAGGATATTTATTATAATTTAGAAAACCTACAAATTCGATATTTTCTATATCAATGCTCACCTGCTCGTAAAAAAACGTGAAACAAAGGTACTTAGACCTCGAATTTTATTGTCACATAATAATAATGATAGTCTGATTCAACCATAGTCACGTAATTCCACATTTACTACAAGAATATACATACATCCAAGTAGGTAGTCGTCGAACTATTTATGTCCCACTGCTGGGCACGGGTCTCCTCTGGTAGTGAGAGGGATTTAGGCCTTTGTCCAACGCGTTGGCCAATTTGTAGTCTTCAAATACCTTTGACAACTTTTAGGAACTCTCAGGTGTGCAGGTTTCTACACGATGTTTTCCTTCACCATTAAAGCAAGTGATAATTAATCTCTAATACGCACATAAATTAGAAGTTCGTGCCTGGAATTTAAACCTCTGACCCCCAAATTGAGAGGCCAAGTTTCAACCACTATCACTGCTCAATATTAGGCTATCACTACTCGTCGAGTAGGTACTTATTGAAAATAACTTCAAACACAATCGTCCTAATGTAGTCTCCATTGCGCCATCTGTCGACTACGACTAGACGGTTACATACAGAAAAAAAATCACATCATTTTAATAAACATGCTATTCAATTAAATTATTAGTACCCATGAGTTACGGTAAGAAATGTGAATAAATTTCTATTTACGACAAATTATTATTATTTTAAGGAACGCTACTAAATAATATATTCTCAACACAGGTCCTTAGAGAGCAACCACCAAGGATTTTCGACTTCATAGCAAACTATTTATCAGTCCTCATCATCACACGCGAGCACGGCATCCTGGCTGTGAGAGTTCTTGATGATCTCTGCGATTGTCGTCCATCAGTCGCAGAGCATTTGACTGAAATTGGGGTAACAGGCGAACAATCTCTGATCATAGCTGATATTATTAAAGAAGAAATAGAACAATTTGAGCCTACAGAAGGAAAGGGTAATTAAATCGATAAAAGTCAATTAGTATAGAGTAAAACTAATATAAAGTAATTTTATGCTCCTAATGCGAAAAATAAGCAACATATACAAAATTCTCCACCCTGATTTGAACTATAAATATAATGTGTGTTGCAAGATATTATACACAATAACTATGAAAAACATTTTACTTACTGGTATTTATCAAATATTTATCAAAATTTGTTGTATTATAGAAACCGTAAAAGAAGCACAAATAATAAAGAGGATCCTAACAAGAGTGGTTCTAGATGAAATGAAAACTGCTAAAGTTTGTCAAGTAGCACGAAATGCTTACCGTGACTACTGGTATAGAAAGAAGCTATTAGAACAGGTAACTTTAAGTTTTCAATGAAAAATGAAATAAGATGAAATTAAACGAATAGAAAAATATAAGGATGCATTATTTCTAGAGTATGAAGGTAACTCCGGAAGAACCCTGGGAGATTGCTGCTGAGCGAACTTTACAAATCTACAAAAGCACAAAACCATCATTTACTGAACTTACTAGAGCGACAGAAAAGATACAGGTAATTATGATAAGCAGGTACACAAATTACTGTATAATATTATTGAAAATAAAAAAAACTATAGAAATTAGTTCATTTGTCATCGTGTCATTAACGTGTCTCATAATAAAAATAATTATTACGCTTATTCTTAATCATTAAAAGTAGAAAGTAATGAAAGGTTCTTACTTTTTGCCACTTTGTACATGATGATAATTTTTTTCTTTGTAAACAGGCAGCCTATAGAGGATATCATGTACGCCGTAATCTTCTCCAACATCTTAGGCCAAAGAAGAAGAAAAAGAAGCCAAAAGTGGATCTTCCAGGTCCGCCGCTGGACATAGCTGCGTCCAGAGAAGTTGATTTAGGACCACTTATCGTAAGAATCCAACACTCGTTTAATTTTTAGATTTAAGTAACCATGACTTTTATTACTTATCCTTATTAGAAGAAAAGATAGGTGGAATTTTATATTTAGTAAAGTCACATAAAAACCTAATAATATGTTTTAGAACATCACAGTTCGTGAAGATGACGTAAGCGGAATGTTTGATGAACATGCTACTGAGAAACTTGGTCTGCCTTACGATCCTCAAACAGCCATCACTCACGTAGAAGACGTGGACTTGGTAGACGACGAACAGGGACACCGTTCGAGAGCAGCGAGCCGCGTGGCTGACATTAAGTCGACTAAGAGTCTACTGGCTCCTACGCCAATGCCTACAGAACTTCTAGATCATCGACGAAGCAGAACTGCTAGTTATGCTCCGAGTTATATTTCAGAAGGTTTGATATAGAAATATTGATCTTTAAATATTTAAATTCTAATTACTATAAATGCGAATGTCCGTTTATTTGTTTGTTTGTAACGCCTTCACGCTTTAACTATTTAGCTGATCGCTATGAATTTTTGCAAACACATTGCCAGGAGTCTC
>DWPV01001867.1:0-18966 GCA_018251915.1 Urbanus proteus proteus
TAATACTTCTCTGCTTAAACATTTAGTGGTACGGAACCCTCCATGTGTGAGTTCAACTCTCACTTGGCCGATTATTACTCAGTACGGGCCCGCATACTGAGTATGCGGCCCTCGCAAGAGAGCGGGATTTCAGTTATGTTTAAATATGTATTCCTTATTACTTTTTAAACGCAGGTGAAACCGCGAGGATCAGCTAGTAAATAAATATTTGTTTTGAAACGCTTTAGTCCTTGAATCGGTATCCTCTTTGAGTGCAAGTTCATATTGTGTAGTAATTCATAATATGTAGAGATCTTCTTAATATACGCTGATATGTACTAGTTTGAAATATGTGGTAACTTCGGGTAGAATTTTATATAGAGTGTTAACCTTGTTATATAAATAATATCACTCTGATCGGCTTTACTTTTAATTGAGATCGATTACAGATGCCCATGGGGTGTTGTTGCTACCAGTTAACTTCCGATAAAGGTTCAGTATAAACCTTAACTATTACATAAACTTAAATAAGAAAACCAATTTTCGTTTACTGTCAATTTACATACAGTTACGTGTTCATGTCTATACGTCTACTTTTCGCCTAATGAGGTTGTTACGTACATATTAAATTGTTACTTTAAATCTGTCTTGTTAGCATATCCAATTCGTTCTCTCATTAGTTTTGCGTTCAACTCGATGGCTAACGTTGAAATAATTTGAGCAATCGCTTTGTTTTATTTGTCGTGTGGTTCTGCGTTCATTAAAATAGTGTAAGCACTTGTAATTATAATTTATGTGAGTTTATGACGAGGCTTTTTCTGTGTCGTATGAGAATATAATGAAGGGATTTTATTGATGATTTAAAGGAAAATAAAATAAGTATAAGGAAAATAATAAGGAAACGAACAAGCTTACCTGATAGAAAGTGGTCACATAGATATACTGATACAAAATTCTATTGATGCTTTGTCTTATGTGAGATTGATCACAGATCTTAGAGGATGACGTTGGAATGCATTATGAGTATATCTTTCTACTGTAGCACAGCGCACTAGCACACTCTTCAAACCAGATCACAGAAGCGTTTGAAACTGTTGTTGTTAGGCAAAAACAGAAGTGGCCAGAGACGAACCGTTTTACCAACCTAAGCTTATATTAACGCGTCTATTCGTTTTGTAGTGTCTACCTTTAACAGATAAATGTCTGACCTTCCAAACGCCTCCTTTCATGGGTCAGATGTCTATAGTGACAACTCCGTGACAAAGTTTGTAATTGAGATTAAAACATAGAGAGACGTTAAAATAAAGTGTAAATAATTCATCAAACACATAAAATTTATGCGCGAACGGGTCTGGCTTGTCAAAATTATCGGCGATCTCAACTCTAGTGCTTCTAAGCGCAATTTACTGTTCCACTAAGTCAGAGCGCCCACGCAAAATGATCGTGAAGTAACCCGAAGTAACTCAGTGTTTTATTGATTTTATCCAGGACCGCTTTGAACATCGTTATTTCTTACGTTTGTTTTTGTAGTAGGACTACTTAAAAAAAATTAAATTCAACCCACGTTCTCTCTATTCTCCACGCTATTTTGGATTTATAAAAATATCAAAAATCTAAAGTATAAGAGTATGTATATCTACCAATGTCTACCAATCCGCACTTGGCCAGCGCGGTAGGCTAAGGCACAAGTCCTTCTCACCATGAGAGGAGTCTCGTGCCCAACAGTGGGACAATAATGGGTTGACGATACTCTCATATACACGTAAAAGCCCTTATTGTATAAGAACTGAAAACTTAAGTAAAAACTAAGTTAAAACGAATTTACTTTCACTTTAAAATATATTATTGTTTAAATATACAACGATGTAATATTTTTACATATAAATCATAATTTTAAATGGTTGTCAGTAGTCCCTTGTAAATATTTGTTGCACTATAAAATCTAATAAATTAATTTGAATAAAAAAGTCACGACAGACCTTAATCGATATATTATAGATTCGAATTCGGGCACGGTTACATATCACGATAATCTTGAATTATGTCAGCGATTACAATATATGGCTCTTGAACATCTGCTTCTAAAGTATGGGTTCCACATAGACAAATTAACAAATAGAAATAGCGTGACGAAATTTCTAAATCCGTAACGTGATTTACAGATTGACTGACCGAAATAGACATTAAATTATTTTTTAAATGTCATATATCGACTCTTCTTTAGCTAGCTTACTTTTAAATTGCTAAATCTGTATTATTTTAATAATGAACACAGATAAAACATAAATAGAAACGCCATTTGAATATTTTGAGGCATTATATTTGCGAAAAAATGCGCAGACTTATGAATGTGAAAAGGGTGACGAAACCTCCATTAAAGGGGTGCAAAATATCCATTATGGGGTTCTCAGAAAATTCAAAAACGGATCGCGTACGTCTTTACAACGTAGAACATTTATTGCCATCAAACACTTAGAAACGCTTATTCAAGTTTCAAGGACGTATGGAGTCTATTATTCTTGTTTTCGAGAATCAGACAATTGCACAAATCTTTTTAGGTAAAAGTTTCGATCGGTAATGTAAAATTCTACTTTATAGCTTACCATAGCACTTAAAAACTCGATAGTTGACTGGAATTTACAATTGTAAGAACTTATGTGATGAGCAATAACGATAACTTTGTTTGAAAGACATAATGTTGCACGATAGCTCTTTATATAACATAGACGAGATTGAGTATTAATCAGGGATATTAAAAAAATACTAACGTAATTGTTTTTTTAACTAACGTAATTTAATGTACTATGATAAAATATCATGGTAATTGACACTTTAATACATGAAATTAGTCTTTAATAATACATACTTATTTGGGGCGATTTACGACAATTTAAGAAGGGTAAATATAACCTAAACTAATGTAAGTCATAGCGAAGGCAAATTGATGCCAGCAGTAAAAGGATTAAAACGATTTTGTCGTGTTTGAGGCAAATAACTACCGATTCGTTGTCTCTACACAGACATATTTAGGCATTTCTACTTGGCATTAGGTCTATGGTTCCACGCAACGGGACTATATCAATGGGGCATTTGTTCCAACCTTAGGAAGATGCTAATGTGATGGTTTGTCAACCGATAACTTTATACGATTAATCTGATGGATGTAACCTTTGATATGGGAATATGAAGACAATAGTCAATTGCCTTGTCTCTTCAACGATTCCCGTTTTAGATGGTTTATCAAGTTTGGTACGATTGTACAATGCTTTCTAAGGAATGCCCTAATATTAGGTACCTTTTTCTGGACGCCATGGAGACACGTAAAAGTCAGTACACAAGCTCTCAGAATGATTCAGAGTCAGAACAGTCTTATCTATTCTAATGACCCGTATGATAACACTCGCATCGTTATAAAAACTGTATCCATCTTAAAATCTCCGAAGGCACAAGTGTCAACCCTATTTTTCCCTAATATACAGTGTTATGCACTGCTCTGTTCTGATTTGAAAGGTTTGGTAAGGGAGATGTCTCCCTATGTATGGAGATGTCTCCCTATGTCTCCCTTACATATGTATGTACGTATCCGATTTTGAATCTGTCCGCATTCTTATCTTATTTAATAGACTATTGACCTTTAAGCTAGCTTTGACGGTTAGTATAACAAGGTCTTGTAACGAGAAAATCTCTCGATTTTATATCAGCTTCGCAACCATAACGAACTTGATTGAAGCTTTGACTTTTATGACCTGCGCCATAGTTGGCACTTGGAGTATGCTACCGTGTTGCCTGGATGTTATTAAGTTGACAGGCGTTTGTTTCTTAACAAAATATGTCTGCATGGGCGGAGAGAAGTATGGAAACTTTCGTGTTTTTATTATGTTGATTTATTTAGTAGGTTGGAATATTTGTAGCAACACTCTTAATTCCAATCTGCATCTTAGTAGCATTCTCTCCACTTTTACTTTTTTATTGACCCTTATTTAAATAAAAGGTGGCAGCCATATCGCAAATTACAGTATTTCTTGTCTGAGATTATAAAATTATTGGAAGATTATTATTGACCGGAATAGAATCACTTTTTTCCTCCTGTGGGTGTTTTAAGGGGCAACTACAAAGAAACTGTCCAGGATTTTCTCAAGTAGAAATTAAGACCTTCAACATACTCAACAAAGTTTAGTACAAGGTACCTATGACTAAAGCAAAACAACCTTTTACAAGCGAGATTTATACCTACCGGTGGACTTATGGGATTGACGCAATCAATTGTAACAATAATATCGGAGTAAGCTATTATTGTAAATTGAATCATACCTAAATGTTTTAACCTGAACTTTTCCTAATGTCAAACTTATTACATATAATAGTTTAACGATAGTGTTAAACGCTGCTGTATTCTGGTTTGAAAGGCGTGGTAAGAGCATTACAGCTTGATCCTTTGAGATACCAATACATCTATGACCATCTATGTTCTCGGATAGGTTATATATTCAAGACATAGCCCCAAATTAGGATTTTCTCCTGCGCCGTGGGTACTATGGACACACAAAGGCAAATACACAAACACCCAGATCCAGAACAGAAATCTAAATTCATCATTTAGATGTTTGTCTCGTCGGAATCGAAACCGGAATTGCGTCAGACCGGTATAGTGTGACAGACACCAAACACCAAACAGAATACCAGCACCTAATACTTCTACTGTGTGTTTTAACTATAAATAAAAATCCCTAAAATAATATAATTGTGCAATAAATCGTTTAATTTCATTTAACCTGAACTCTTTAAAATATCAATGACGTCACAACACAGTAGTAGGTACATAACTTGCGTTTAGTTCTCATATAAATAACCACTCGTCGAATGTAAATGTACCGGCGCATTTGTTTTGTTGTCCCGTCTGCGTACTTTTAAAACATGATATAATATCTCCGGCTAATATATTACTATTAAGCCGACACCGAACAGTATCAAGATAGGAACAGGTTGTAGCAAATTATGGGTGTCGTTTGCCGATGCCGTCTTCCGATAATTTATAGCTGCTTTCTAAACCCTAGGGTTAATTTCTATAGTTATGGCGAGTTTCATTATAGATTTTGTGCTAGTGCATCAATTTTCTTACGCTACCTATATAACTTTAGTATCAGTGGATTTATTTTGTTTTTCTTTTTACCTGAGTGCGTCAGAAGAAGGGTAATGTTTTTTGATCATATGTATGTTCATTTCTTTGGCGCCCCACAGCTGTCGAATCCAAACGGCTTGATAGATATTAACATATGAGGTGTCTTTGGATTCGTCTGATTGTCATACTATATACATAAGTTGTATAATTTTAATATGCACCGATATGGCACCTAAAATGGAAATATAAGAGGTGGAAGGTAAGATTTTCTATTAATCATAGGAATATGGGTATCAATGACAATTTATTTTAAGCAGTCGAGTTTTTTGTTTTTAAGATAATTCACTAGTTACTTAAGTATTAATCGGTTTCATAGAAAATAACAGAAACATAGACATGTCACAAAATGCTACACAGGGTACTAGGTACTTGTGTGATAAATAGATGTTTTGACGTTTATTATATGAGATCTATTTGACTGATGTGCTACCAGAAAGTATTTCATGCATTGACGTTCTTATCTGTGACATAAATATGTAGATGGGTGAAAGTGTGTACTCTCCAAATGCTAATGAATGGTTTTGGTCAAGAAAATGTACACATTCGATTGCAAGAAGTAGACACTTAATTGTTTTGAAATGCTATTTGTAACCATACGCTTAATAATTTTATTACAACCTTACAACATTGCAAAGATACATAATAAAGTCAGATCTCATTAATAACATAACCCGCTGTTATTTTAAAGAGATGTATTTGACAAAAACCAAAACATGACTAAAGCTAGTGGTTACCCAAACTCACCGGGTAAAAAAGGGCCCCATAATACCTAGTCACTAACTGCAGGTACGATAGGTACCTAATAATGCAGTAATATACCTTCATTATTGGTTAAGACTTATAACTTGACATTTTACCATCGCATTGGACCATAAAATATTATGGTCGGTCTTTATGTGAAGTTGCATTGATTTCATTTTATTATTATCTGTAAGTAGAGTACCTATATATTTCGCAAGCGCTTTTGCTAGTAGCTAGATCTGTCACTCTCCATTATTTCAAAATAAACAGACTTAATGTTACTCGGTAAATTATTAGTCTAGGCCTCTAATGTCTAGGAATATTTGGCGCACCAGAGAAATTGTATTAATAGAAATGACTTCCATTTCTTTATGCAGTCGTTTTCACTAAATATTAATTTGAATGATTCAAAAATTGAGTTATTGATTATTTATTTGCGTCAAAGATAAATGTATGACAAAGAAAAATGTATCAAAAATCAAAAAATAAAATAACTCGAAAGAAACGTAGTTTTTATTTTTTAGTGCTCATATTATTATAAAAACTAATTAACAGTTTCAATTTTAGTGTATAAAAACCAAATCTAAGATTATAATATCTAAGGTAGAAAATTGATTAAATCGTGATGTTCCAAAGAGATGGGTTTGAAGTCAATGCTCCTTAACACTTTTAAAACGATTTGTGTTTCGTATAAATAAACTGATAGGTAAATCCTTGTGGCACGCCTCCACGCGTTCTAAAACATCTGGTCTATTACCTCAGCAGCACAGAAAATGTCAAATCGTGATTAACTCAGTCACAATCGAATATAAACTCATTATGGTACAATACAAATGAATTATTATTTCACTTCAAACACAATTACGGTCAATATTTTGATTTATGTAATAAGTAAGTTAATAATGTCCGACAGTTAATTTATTTCATTAATTTCGGTAAGTACATTCAGCTATTTGTATGTGAAGATGGGTTTCAATTGACACGATAAAATCTGCTGATGGATTTAATAATAGGGAGATCAATCAAATCACGTTTTGTGTAATGTAAGTATTTAAAGAATGTAGAAATAACATATTTCTACAACAAATATATCTAGATTTCCTGTTGTTATGGGTATAAAAAAATCTAACTATTTTTATTCATCATTTAGCACGAAATTAACCAAGTTATCATGCTAGTGATGGTGGCCTAAGAGATTAAAATAGAACAATTTATCAATTGATAGGTAATAAGTCGTGGATGAGACTTTTCCTCCCCATGTCCGTTCTATTACTACTACTTAAATGTATGTTATATTGTGTCTAAATATTTGTATAAATATGTCAGCTTTGTTAATAAAGCAAGTATTACTATCGTTAAATCTAAAAAAAAAACGTAAAATATAGGTGTACTTTCAAGCGTGTTCGACATACTTCGAAAATGAGATCAATTCGCGAATTAATTGTTACAATTTCGTAACAAGAAACAATCTGAAATTGATTGACCGTATCGCAATAAACTAATCAATAACTGACACACAATTGATAATGGAACTCGATCAGTGTCTTAAAACTTTATTGACATTTTTTTACTTTTATTGCTCCTATTTAACGTTATGAAAATGAAATGCTGTGTACGTTTTATTTGATTATGTGGTTTTGTTCAACAGACTTGTATTATGTTCCAACAAAACAACAACAACTAACATAACCTAACCTACACAATTAATATCTTAGTAATTTTTTTTTTGAAAATTAGTACTTGCCTACGTTATTTTTAAGTATTTTTTCTGTAATTGCTATTTAAACGTTTTTATAGAAACTTCTAGACTGATCGCTTTAGGGTGTACGAAAATTGTTAGTTAAAATATTTTAACTAACAATTTTCGTACAATACTTATCAAGTAAAATTCAGTAATTTCTATAAACAGGAAGTCTCAAACATTAATCAATCAATTAACATTAATTACGTTTATCTCACGTAAACTACCTCATCATCTTGGTTCATAGGATTGAACGCGTGCCACGACTATAATCGTGGACATAAACCTTCAAATCACTAATCTAAATATCTAAATTAATAATTTAGATATTGTCTGACCGGGAATCGAACCCACTTCCTTCTGTCATATAGGTATGCTAAACGCATCGCCACAATGGTCTTCGCGCATTCTATCGTTTATATTACTGGTTATATAATTTGCTAGTATACGAATCCATAGCTGACTACATAACTTTTAATTTCTCAACATTGTTACCTAAACCCCATACGCTGTTCGTGTTGAACCAAAATTACAGGACGTCGAGTGCAATAATGGCGGTGCTACCTGTTCCGCAGATAATGAGCCACAGCCGCTTTGAGGAATGCAGTCAACTAGATACTTGCCGGGTAGTATCTATGAGGGCAATGACCTCCGAAACTAACTTATTTTGACAAAAGTCCTATAAGAGTATTAATATAGGTCTTATTTAATTTTTAAAAATACATTATTTTTTTAAGTTAATTGTATCTGGAGGTTGATTCAGTGGTTTGCGCTGAATATAATGACATGGTGTTTCAGTTTTTAATAATAATATAATAAATATTTTTTAATGTGCAACATAGCAATAGGCATACTAAATATTTAGATATGTTAGTGGTTCCGTTGTTTTTATGTATTAGAAGATTAGAAACTAACGCCGATGCTACCCGTTTCTTGTTAGAAACAAGAGGAAAGATGGGAGCAAATGATGGATGCTATTTGAAGGAAAATGAAACTTTAATTTTACTTACAATATTATGAATACATTATTCACGTTAAGTCCTTGACATAATCGTTTATCGGAGTTTACGTGAGTAAGTTAATGTGTAATGTAGTTAGCAAATTTTTGCAACTTTTACCAGATTACGTGCAATTAGGTACGTGATGAATTACTGCAAAGTTACTTGACAACCGCTGTTTTGTGCAACGTAACTTATCGTAGTATCAACTTATTTTTTAATTAAAATTATGTTTTGTTATATTTTTATATTTATTCATCGCAATAGACAAGTTTGTCTAATAAATAAATATAATTATATTTCTTTTTATTTTTTGTCATTGCTAAGGATTATAAATTACCGCACTTTATTTTACAAAAATGTGCTTAGTATTATCTCTTTAGTTGCGCTTTATAATGTTTAGTGTGGAAATAATGTTATATTCGAAGTATATCCTTATACTTATTTCAATATCTTTGATTATTCTGAAGTGAACCTAATAGAAAATAGCCATAAATCAAACATTACCAACGAAATAGTCCTAGACAAATATGGCTTTGCATACGCGATATGTATATTAACGACAGTATATCGCGAAGCAATTCAGATACGTTATTCCCATACGATCTCTATCAGCATCTATAAGCGACGGTATAAAATTTATTGGCTAATAGATTCCAGCGATTACCATCCGACGCGCTGTACACAAAGTTGGAATAGGAAACGGTTTAACCACGGACCAGAATTAAGGCTCTTTAATCGCAACTGAATTGCCCCTTTACATTTAGTCAGATTGTTCCATGAGTACATAGTATCGGGCGAAATGTTAATGGATTATTCCCTTAAAGGGCGCCACGGACTTGTTCGAGCGTTCGGGAAATAGCCACGCTATCAGATGTGTCTAGACAGGACAATTGCGATCTAAATATTCATATGACCTGTCAATTGCATTGCATACTTTTAACAAGAAATTAACATTTTTAAACATTCATGATATAAGTTAAACATGCAGACGTCCATGGACAGCAGTGACCACTTACCATCAAGCGGTCTGCATGCTCGTTTGCTACTTCAACTTATAAAATAGCAAGTTATTTGTGACGTAATACTTCATAATATACTCCTCCATAAAACAAAACTCGTGAGTATCTCTTTGGGTATAAATGAATTATTGCATGCAGGTTAAATGTGTATAGGTAGGTATTATACTTCCGCGAACATGTTCAAGCGAATACGGAATATAGCCGTCCGTCATCAGATAAAACGCAGGACAATTCCTTTGTAATTTATGCGTCCTTCAATTATATTTCTGTTTTATTGTCATTCTTCTTCCAATGCATGAGCCTTATGAGGTCCACTGCTGGATATATGCCTCTTTCTAATTGAGGTTTCTGCCAATAATCGCCCGATATGTGTATTGGTGATCACAGTAGATGTTAATGTAACAGAGGGAAACGTTGCTGCTTATCTCTTGGATGTTACGCTTTAGTCGTCTCCTACGACATCCACATCGATCCACAACGAGTGGTGCTATTATAACTGACATCGCACACCACATACTTAAAACACGAAAAAGTTTATTCAAATTTAATAAAGTATAAATAAATTGTATTGGCGGGTATAATGTTAATACAATACTCGTAAAGGGCGATTTGAACATGTTGAAGCGAACACGGGAAATAGCCGTCCGACATCAGATAAAAGTTGGCAGGACAATTCCTGTGTTAATATTCATGCGATCCGTCAATTATATTTCGTTTTATCGGATCATGTTTACGACTCGTAAATACTGGATGCACTAGAATTCATCTCCAATCACAAGGAGAGCAAAGTATACGGTTTATTTATGGCTCTTTGACTGTTTGTTTGTAGAGGTGTTTAAATAATAGTTATTTTTAAATAAATTGGATGCAGTTTGTCTTTGAATATATAGATGTAACTAACTAACGTATTTTAATTCCTAGAGTTATAGGATGATTCACCGGTAACATCGTAGGTAGAGGCGTTGTTAAGAGTTGATAGAGGACTAAATTTGAAGTCCTGGAGAGTAAGAAATAACTGATGGTACTGAAACTTAATACAGATTAAAATAAATAATAAAATATTAACCATTACATAAATATTAAATATTACATTAACCGGCTTGTAAAACTGTAAAAAGTACATTCAACCTTACTCTTCGAATCGCTGCAACTGTTTTGGAGTTTCCTAACGCAAACAACAATAGGTCGTTTCATAGTTTGTATGAGATTTACACCTTTACTGTATTTACCTATTTGTTTTATTTTAACATTGTATGAGGCCTAAAGTTTCATACTTACAATGGAGACTGCAATGTTATTGGCCTGTTTGCCTTCAGCCTTTGTTGCTCTAAAAGGATAATTGTAAAGCTGATTAATCTTCTATTAATTTCTTTTTATGGTATTGAAATCGCAAATGGGTAGGCTATCTGATGTTAAATTTTACTGCAAAACATTTAAGTAGCAGTCTAACATTAACTACAAACAAAATTCCTTCATTATAGGGCAGAGCATTTATAAACTTTTGGATAGGTCAGATTATTTTATTCGTGTTGGTTAGCTAACTGTTATTATTAGTTAATTGTTCCAAAATGTAACTATAATTACAAACACAATTAAACACTGAAGTTATTAATAGATTTTTCAATTATATAGGTAAGTTTTCTGAACTGATCCGAAAATTTAAAACACAGTGAGGTTTTCTGGTAGGTATACTTACTTATGAAACAAGGTTAACAATAGTCAATGGAATCCTATCCGCTAAATCTCAAAATTCTTGCTCTATTTTTTTTATTCATAAAGCAGGAAAAAACAGCAGCCTGTTGTTTTGCTATCAATTAAAAAAACGGCTATAGGTATCATTCTGTTAGATTATTCTCGAGATACGGTAAATCTTGTGCACCTACGCTCATAGTTCAATCAGAGCCGTTTGATTCAATATTCTATCAAACCTACGTGATAGTATGTACAATTTTGTCCTCTTTACCATTTTACCTGTATTCACCTCACGTAGATGCAAATGTTAAAGGGGAGTGTAAATCAAACGGGTGAAAATCACACTTGGTTTGCGTATACGAAATATATCTACCAGGGCATGTGGAATGAACTTTGTAGTGAAGTTCAGGAAATTCGTTAGCCTTTTCACTCCATTGCTGTTCATTCGTTAATCTAAAGAGAATGTTGTTTCCTTTATGTTATTCTATGTATAGGAATTCGGAATAAGTAATTTTTCATCCAATGTACTAGACTTATAAATTATTGAAGATATACTTTAGGTTTTCAAGAAAAGCTTGTTCATTAAGTTTTTTTGCTTTAAGTTACTCCAGGAGGACTTAATTTTTCGAAAAATTCGTCGCACGCTCCAATAGTGAGACACTACTGAATTTTATCTGTTTTCTGATAGTTTGATGATCATTATTATCAAGTGGCTCAGCATATGCAGAATGCACTAGTGTTTATGGCTTAAAGTTGTTATAAAGTTACAAGGGTACAATAAAACATAAGGTAACTTATATTGTTAATGGATATTTTACGACATTCTACATGTCACTTTCTACTTCATAAATTAACACTTGAATAAAACAATGATATTAGTTGCAGTTGCCAATGAATATTGATGAGGTCATAAAAATCGATTTACAAATATGTAAGTTCAATATATATAACACAATACCGAGGAAACTTAAGGAAAAAAATATTGACTGTTTATTGCTTACGTTTCGAACATCTGACGTTCAAGTTCTATAAGTCAAGGGTCAAGTACAGTCAAGAGTCAGTAGCGAAGTGATACCATCTTATCTCGTATCAGTCGCATCTCTCGTGGTAATGAGACAGAGCTTAGTCATTCATACACAACACGGATCCGTTTATGGCCATGTTTGTTTGTATAGAACTACCCATTAGTATGTTATTTTGTTTAGGAAAACTTTTTAACAATTTTGAAAGTCTACCTTATAACGGCAGTGTTTAAGCTCTGCTGTGTTCTAGCTTGAGGGGTGTGGTCAGGGAGACAGACTTATTCGAAGCGTTCTAACTTAGTCCTTAGGGTAGGAACGCATTTGTGGCCGACCTTAGGCAAGATTGTGTTCTTATCTGGGCTCGATTATAAATGTCCATTGGCGGCAGTGACCACTTACCATCAAGTGGACTGCATGCTCGTTTGCTACTCCTATATTAAAAAAACGGATGTAGACATTTCTTTGGAGTTGAAAACATATGTCCTTGGGTGGCAGTGGTATCTTAGTAATTTGCTTGTATAAAAATAAACGTCATTGATATGCCGTGCTATTTAATAACTTTTAAGTGCTCATTTCTCTACAGCTTTACATATCTCTTACACGCACTAGTGTTCATATATCTCAAACAATTGTGTGGTGTTCATTTAATTTTAATTCCAAAAAGGAAAAGATTATGGATTTTGCAAAGTATGCTGAAACGGTCATTTGTATTGACGCTGTAAGACAGATAACGCTTGAGTATTTTAGTCTCCGATCACTTTGAATACTTAACTCCTATGCTTACTCCGTATAAATTTTAAAGTAATTAAAAATCTCCAGTTTTCTTAAATTACTTCAAAATCATATCGTTCTTTGATCTTAGTAACGTTTCAAATAATTCACAGATTTTAACTATATTTTTTTATTATTTTTTATTTATAGGAGGTTAAAATATCTTGTAACTTCATGCCGTGTACGGTCGCTATGTTAGTCGTGTGAAAGTATAGACTTAAATTTCAATGCAGATGAATTGATATTGGTATATTTAATTATAATTCATTCTATTTACAACGCTTTAACCAACGTATCATAAATGATGGGTAATTTATGATGATTTTTGTCAGACATAAATCAGCATCAATCTTGATAATGCTGTCAACGTTAGATTTATCTTAAGCAACACACGACTGCTCACGAACTGCAGTAACCTATTGATCTTTGCCAGATGAAGTTATTACGTAAGGTCATGCAAATCGAGAAGATGCACCAAGGGTTTATGTAAACACTTTCTCGTAGAACCGACAACTTCATTAATTAGAAAATATTATAGCTGCAGATTAAGGTATATGGGATTATGTAACGTCTTTCGATATATATGGAAAGCTTATATGCTATTAAGACCTAGCAAAAGTTGTGTTGTAATATTGATGGCTTGTTTTGGCAGTTTTATTGGTCTTAATGCCGGAAATACTAAGTAGACTATAATTAAGTTTTTATATTTTGTGTAGGTACGGGATATTGCATAGTTTGACATTTTATGTTTCCGAAATATAAAGTGTTTGTAGATTTAAACTTAATGAGTTCTAATTACACTATAAAGCTTAATGTAAAACATTTTAAACTTATTGCTGCAAATAAATAAGGTATCTCAATTCTCAAATATTTCACGGGGTACGTCGATATGTAATCTTAAGTTAATATTTGGAATTAAACTTAACTGACAACTTCTATGGTCCGTCCGTCATTGTGCAAATTATATATTTACGGTAACTCAACTTTGAGTTAGCAAATATTTCCCGTTATAAATTCATATGTTAAACTAAACTGAATATTTGGAATTAAACTTAACTCACACCTTCTACGGCCCGTCTATGAGCTATAGTGAATACTTAGGTACCTATCATCATAATTATAGATTCCAGACTCGTTTGAAAATATTAAAGTTGTTGTGGCGTTTTACAAATTGCGTCGGGGGGACAGTTCACATATGTTGTCAAGAAAGTAGTCAATATCTGATTTACTAGTCATATAGCAGTAGGTATATGCCTTTAAATATTATTTTTTATGCATATTTTCGAAACAAACTTCACGTATTTCTTATAAATATAGCAACAAAGTGTATAAAGCTTAAAGGATTAATGGCAATCCCGAGCTTAGTGCTAATAGCTTCCTAAGACGCCGATGTGTGCAATAAGTAACAAGCAAGGATTCACTTGTATATTTATTACAATTCCTTCGCTCTGGGTGGGCTAAGTATCGTGTGTACTATCGTCTTAGAAAATATTTTAACTAAGGGTCTCCTCACACTTGTCGACACGAAATCGTTAGGAAAAAAACGTCTATAGCATAGTCGGTTAATAAATAACACGGATAATGATTGATTTACTGTCATGTGGCGAGACCCTCAAAAAACTTGTCATATTTCGTAGAACTCTCAATATTTACCGCTGTCACGTATAATTAAGGCGTTGTCTTACAATCGACAAGTCACTCATACCAAGTTGCATAAGAAAAGCATCGGTAAAATTTTAAGGCGTTGCGGAATTCATATACAAAATATCTTTTACCGCATCATAGCTTTCCAAATAAAACCGTCAAACTCAGTGGCCTACATTAATAGACATTTCATAATCAAACCCATAACACCTTCTGCAAAAAGTGTTCCACTTTTTAGAGAAAAATGCCGTGTATATCGTTAATCGCTCGTTACTTACTCGCTTGTAGTAAAATATTTCAACTCAAGCGCTTTACGTCTGAGTTCTGACGAAATCTCTTTGCTAATAAAGGAACTTAAACACGTCAACGTTGCGGCATTTCAAAATAAACTTTGTGGTGTTAACTATAAAGTGCGAATTGAACACATTGGCTTGTACGCTCTACACCTGTTCCTGCAAAGATCAAGAAACTTTAATCTGGCCTGTGAATTCACTTAATGCGAAAAGAGCTTATGGTCTGAGCGCTTACTGACATTTTCCATTACACAAATATGTATTTGTCGTTTGTTATAAACTGTAAAACTGTAGTCAGTATGTAGTCCTCTGGAGTGGCAACGCATCTGTCATCAGCTTAAGTTCCTGTTCTATTTGGAGATGGATGCACATGTCCATGGGTGATAATGACCACGTACCATCAGGTACGATTGCAGATTGATCACATCAGATTGCATGTTGGTTCTCTGACATGAAATTTAGACTGAAATAAAGTTCAACTGTATATTTTAATGCTTGACTTGATGGACAAATATCTTGGATCAAACAAAAGTTAACCTAAAAAGCAAAAAAGATTTTAGTAAAACTTTCATATAGATAATAATAATTTCCTAGGCTAGGTAATTTGCAAAATTGAAACAGTGGAAGGATTGGCCACGCTTATGCCTGTAAAGACCAAGACTTTAAATTGCTTTATTATCACTTTAGTATTAGTAGTATTTGGTGCAATATTTAATGTACTATCCTTGTATACAATAATTTTAAGACAAATTTCCTAACAGTTCACCTAATTAGATTCAAGAGTCTTATTTTATGTCAATTAGAATTCACTAAGCGACACTAACTTCACTTGTACATGCACCAGTCTAACATTAAAAACGTTATCAGCTCTTTGTCCATAGGTTTCCTTAGAAATCGCCGGCTCAGGGCGTTGTATTGGCGGTATTTAATGAGATCGTTCAGATAGAACCAAATGCCACGCTACAAGGGACTAGCGATCGACATTTCCACTTCACGACTTCATTGAAATGTGGCTACACCTTCACCGCTCCTAAGTAGAGCTTACTAATTGGTCTAATAGGCGATTTTGATTAGACTATTGGGACTAAACACTTGTATCGTGATTATACAGCTTGTTACGTGTCTGATTCTGTTCGGATAGACGAGAACAATTGTTTGATTCAGAACAATTATTGGTAACTTTACATTTATTTTAATTAAATTACAGACATACTTATTTGAGGCGTTCCAACTTACAACGTACAAATGTCCACGGGTAGCAGTGTCCAATTACCATCAGATGAGCGGCAAAGTCGTTTGCTACTTCCAAAATAATAATAAAAAAAGAATTACTGTAGTAAACTGTACTGGTTCTGCCATTTCTATACGGTGTTTGCACCGCTGTGCAATGGTTTCAATACTTTCAATATATTGTCAAGATGCTTTCCAACTTTGACCTCACAGGTGAGAGAGCGCATCTTTGAGTAACGTCACACGGAAATCGCATAAAATGCATCAGTGCTACTTACTTGTTTTATTTTCGATATAAAATAGTATTTTTTCATACTATTCTTCTTTGTCACGTTTTGTTTCTAATCACTAACTTATTGTGACACCATACCCGACCCGATTTGACGACCCGGATGGCGCAATGGTTAACACGCCGGACCGCTAATTCGAGGGTCCTGGGTTAGATTCCCAGCGAGGCGGAAATTTGAATGATGAGTTTAAATTTCCGTTCTTGGTCTGGGTGTGTGTCCTTGTCTTGTGTGTTGTCGATGGCACCCACGACACAAGGAATCCTAGTGTGGGGCTATGAGTGTGAAGCGTTACTATTTGCTTGTTTGTAGGTATGTATGTATGTTTGTTTGTTAAATCTTGCAACTGTTATATAAAGCAGTTATCCTCAACTGATTATATTATGATGTAAGTTTGGTTTAGTTAAACAAGTGATTATTTGACCGATAAAAATGTATGGTATGATGAAGCTTCAGCTCCACATGTTCTTAGAGTAAGATAACATTGTTATTGATCCCTATTTTTAAAAGATGTGTGTTATGGAGTTTCTTGCGCCGCTTCTTCTCCATAACTAAACACCTTTCGAAGTGGTGGCAGAGAAAATAATATTATTGACGTTCAAAACGAAAGTGAAGAATCTACTTTGAATAAAATATTTTTGATTTTGATCACAAAACATGTCTAACGTATTTCATAATGACTTCATTCTATTGCGTATGATATCCAAATGACCACGAAATTATAAAAACACTGTGAAAATACCAATTTGATGCTTTCCCAGCCTGAAGATCGAGAAAATATAGTACCCTACTTTTTGACCTGAAGTGTAACTCATGAATTGTCATCTTTCCAGGCTGAACTGGAAAGCCCTATGTTTTATCTTAGTCTTCAGCATACATCTATGTGGTTACATACGTGTGGTTACAAACGTGTGGTTACACGTTTTACACTGTCGCACTTTGATAGAAAATTCTTTGTGATTTATTCTTGTAAATCAAGCAAAAACAGGAGTTGGTTAGGATTTGCTTGTCACATACGCTACGCCTCTGTCCAATGCGGCAAATAATCGAGTGCATAGTGGGTAATGCTATGCAAATCCGAGCGCAGGCTGCAAGCAGAGCCGCAGCGATATGCACCTGCCTACATAGACGAGAATTATACAGAGGTTTTATTTTTGTAGTGGACTTTGATTATTACACATACTTAGTTATAAAACACTAATGAGATTCTATATGACTAGCTGATCCCCGTGGTTTCACCCGCGTTAAAAAGTAAACAGGGATACAAATCTAAACATAGGTAACATCCCGCGCTCCCGCGAGGGGGCCCGCATGAGCGTGACGCGCGCTAGTGTTTTTTTTCGAAAATTAAAGTAGCCTATGTTACGCCTTGGGCCTTCAGCTATCTGCCAGTGAAAGTCTCGTCAAAATCGGTCCAGCCGTTTAGAAAACTAGCTCAGTCAAACAGACAGATAGACAGACAGAAAAAAATTAAATTGCGTTTTCGTTATAGGTATCGTGTATACTTTTATATGCATTGAGTAAACAAATGTTATTTTGAAATCACAAACAGACACTTCAATTTTATTTATTTGTATAGATATGTGCGAATGCAACTAATGCACGTCCGATGCTTGCCGTCTCTATTATACTAGTAAGTCCTCCTTAGTGATACCATAATACAAATTTAAGTATGTCTATTATTTGTCACAATGCTTAAAGTCAAAATAAACAAATGTACAATACCCTGTCTGTTTTCTGCAGCTTCGTGTACGCTGACTATAATAGAAAAAAAACTACCTGAATAAATTCACTTGATAGAGGAAAATCATTTTTTTTTTCTAAATAGTTAAATGATTCAAAATGAACGTTTTATGTAATTTAACGTGTGCGAAGCTGCCGACAAAGGCTAGTGTTTAACAAACTGCTTGCTGCTAACTATTTAAAAGTTGAAACTGAGTTAACACTTTAAAAACCTCTATCAGCTACCTACTCTACACTATTCTGTCTCCAACGGTATTGGAAATAAGCATTTGATTTTCTTTCAGGCGTGCCTCGTAATAAAAATATCAGGCAGATTGCATCGAAACCATACTATCTGTGATTACAGTACTGAGGAAAAGCTTCTCTCATTTTATAAGGTCGTGGATACCTGCTTCATTCTGCAGTGTCATAGAATTTTATTCTATGCTGGCCTGCGAAAGCGAAATTTGACTAGAACTACACCTTTATTGAACGAAGTAGACTAGAAGGTAATATCGAAGTACTGACACAAATATAGAAGATTGAAATGCATTTCTAATTTTCAAATATTGTCATTTTAAAGGTTGTAAGCCCTTTGTGGTTTGACTCCGGCGGCACCACCGCCATACCTATTTCTGCCTTATA
>DWPV01001868.1:0-18964 GCA_018251915.1 Urbanus proteus proteus
ATTTATTAAAAAAAAACAACATATTCATTAAAAAATATTTATATGGCAAAACAACGTTTGCCGGGTCAGCTAGTATATATATAAAATTCTTTGTTCTGACTGACTGATTCATCATCGCCGAGCCGAAACTACTGAAGATAGAAACATGAAATTTTCACGAGAGGTTCTTCTTATAATGTAGACATCAGTTAAGAAACGATTTTTTGATATTCCACCCCTAAGGAGGTTTAATAGGGAAGGAACGTTTGTATGAAAGTCCGCCAATTTTAATGCAAACTTAATGAAACTTAGTATTCAGCTTTTCGGCTAAACATAATGAAATTTCTACAGCACTGTTTATCGAAATTCAACCCCTAAAGGGGTAAAATAAGGGATGAAACTTTTTATGACAGTCCGCCAAATTTTGATGCAAACTCGATAAAACTTAGTATTTACATTTTTGGATAAAAATAAAAAATTACGTGTTTCAGCGTTTTTGGAAAATCAACCTAAGCCTACAGGAAAATCAACTAAAACCTAAAGGGGTGAAATAGGGGATGGAAGTTTTGTTAAAAGTCCGCCAATTTTTATGCAAAATCAATGAAACTTAGTATTTAGCTTTTTGAGTAAAATAATAAAACACATATTTCACCGTTTTTGGCAAATCAACCCCTAAGGAGGTAAAATAGGGGATGAAAGTTTGTATGAGAGTCAACAAAATTTTGACGTGATCTCAATGAAACTTAGTATTTATCTATTTGAAAAAAAATAAGAAATTACGTGATTTACCGTTTTTAAAAATTAGACCCTTAAAGGGGTAAAATAGGGGATGAGTGTTTCGTTAAGAATTTTGAAGTAAGCTCTATGTAACTTGGTGTTTGTAAACCATGAAAAGCCTACATTTTTTTTTCGAAAATCAACCTCTAAGGTTGTGGGGCTTACTATTAACGCGCACGGAAAGAGTCGCGGGGGTGGCGGAGACGCGCAACGTCACCGGCCCTGGCCGTCAGGTGAGCCGGGACACACACCGCCGCGACCGCCGTCAGCCACCGACGTTACCGCTTGAATTCATTCATATTATGTTATTGACAGGGATATCTGTGTTTTAAGACATTAAACCAGCCTAATACAGTCCACTACATTTCATTTAAGTTCAAGGGCTCTTACAGGGATTAAAATAGGGGATGAATGTTTATATGAAAGTCCGCCTATTTTGTTTCGAGCTCGATGAAACTTAGTATCTAGCTTTATGGGCATAAGCAATGAAAATCATGCTCCACTGTTTTAGAAATATACAACTGTATAGGGGTAATGAATGACATGAAAGTTTTTACGAGAAAAATATTATAATATAGGAGGTCACAATAATCTTTTTCACAGTGTTTAAAATGTATGAAGCGTAACAGCTAACTATCGCGAAACTGACGGATTTTATTAAAATAAATATAGGTACCTACATGCCTTTCGGTACCATGAAATTATCTGTTGTATTTAATTGTTTATTATTTATTGACGAAACAAAAAAAGCTTTCATACAATCAATTTCGTTTTGCTAAATAAAAAAGACGCTTTAAAGACGCTTTCTACATTCAACACATTCACAGTAGGATTTTCTCCTGTGTCGTGGTTACCATTGACACACAAACACTAAAATACAAACAGACCAGACCCAGAACAGAAATTTAAATTCATCATTCAGATATCTGTCGGGCCGAGAATAGTATCAGGGACTCACTGCGCCGCAGACCGGTATGGTGAACGCTCCGCCACGGTGGTCGGCAAGTTGTCCTTAAGCGTCTTTTCTCAGCGTAAGTAAAGACCTTATTACCAGAAATACATTACTTTCTCGTAATTGCATTTTTCTCTAAAATAAACATGAAATATGTATAGAACATCAATGTCGAACTTTTGTTGGCCTACAACTTTAGTTTGAAATATTTCTCTCTACAATCATCAGTTTAACCAGTAATATTTGTAATCAGTGCATTAAAATACAAGGTTATACAAAAATTCAGTATTCAGCCTATCGTTTATTTACGTTCACATAATCACTTTTATAACCCGACCATATTAAAAATGGTTTAAAATTTTCGGAATGATAGATCTACTTAGTTTATTTATCTATAAGCACCTTCACTATCAAATTAATTCGTTCAAAATAAATGTTATAATGCAGTTCCTAAAACAAATGGCACAAGCTTGTAACAACAGATTGTCTGAAAAGATCAGACGAAGTTTCTGCTGGCGAGTTATTCAACTTCTGCGTAAAACAAGTGAGCAGATAACTTAAATATTATTTTATTGAAATGGTCTGTAGATTTATTTCATGTAATAGCCTAATAGTCTTTACTTTAGACAAGTAAAGTTAATAAACTTCACTTGTCTGTGTATAATTTGAACAACGGCATTATAAAGCAGAGTTACTGTTATTTTTAACCCAATTCAGCTTAATAGTAATTATTTTTATATAAGGTATTTGTCCTACAAGGTATTTGTCCTTTTCAGCGTAGGACCGGGATAATGTACCATACAATTTGTTGGACTATGTGTGTGATAAATTATATAAATACTAGCTGATCCCCGCGGTTTCACCCGCGTTAAAAAGTAAAAAGGAATACTTACCTAAACAGGTCACATCCCGCGCTCCCGCGAGGAGGCCCGCGTGCGCGTAGCGCTCGCTAATGCTTTTTTCAAAAATTAAAGTAGCCTATGTTACGCCTTAGAGCCTTATGTTAGCCTTCAGCTATCTAGCTTAGCTCAGCCAAACAGACAGACAAAAAATTTAAAAACTGTTGTTTTGGCTTCTATTGCGTTAACAAATACCCCCTATGTAATTATTTTTTCGATATCTCTTCAATGTACAGACATCGACCTGTTACAATTTTATTATAAGTAGATATTCTCTATTCTCTTTTTACCCCTGTTAGCTACCACAATCGAGATTGTTTTATAACGAAAAGTTTGGCGTCTCAGGAAAATTAAGCTATATACGAAAAAAATGCTTCATAGTATTCAATGGTAAAAAATGTACTAGCGATCGTGGCCTTTATTATATTATAAGGAATTTAATCCATTCATATTTCAACTGATCGTGAAATAACCGATAATACTCCATACAATTTAAAACGTTTTAACATTGTACGCATTTTTCAAAGAAATACTGAAATATCGTTTGCAATACCACGGTGAAATTCCTTTTTCGTTATTAAATTACAAAGGGTTAGCAATTTGCAGTATTTTAAACTGACGTATTTTAATATCTCAATAAGGTAGGTACTACTTAGAGCGAGGCTACACTGCTGCGTTTCGTTGCGCTGCGTCGTCGCAGCGTGGATGGTGCGTCGTTTTTCATATATATTTTGTGATATGCTCCATTAATGAGATTCGTTGCCGCATGCGAAGTTTCTATGGATCAACGGACAAGAGACAAAGAACGAGGGAGGGTAGTGTTCCACTGCTAGGCGGAGAAGCTAGAAGAAACTAAGACGCAGCTGCGACGTCGGTCATACCCTCTTGTGTCGCGACGTCATGCAGTCGACGCAACGTAGGTATGGCATACGATGCGTTGATCCGTTGCGACGAAGCGACGCAACGCAATAATGGAGTCGCGCTCTTACATACATCCCATCTGACTGTACAAAGATTTCACGATTGGAACGTGACGATAATAATGCTGACGCAAGTACAAAGATGTGAATTTGAATTTAAAATTAAACAAACCTTGACGTGGTTTGATTGCGAAGTAATCCTTATCACATCTGTCACCACCAGCTGGGTACTATTAGTGTTTGTCCCAGTAGACCCGGGACCAGAATAGGGGTATGGAGTTGCGAGCGGCTAGAGTGGGAGCTCGATCCGTCCATCCAGCGAGCACAGGAAGGATAGCTGTAAATGTGGTCGCATATTGTCGTGCACCAGGGGGAAACAGAAAAAAATTGTAGCAGTGTTATGCACCTCTATATTTTATTAGCTCAAATTAGTAGAACTACAGTCAAATCACTTAAGAGACGTTTTTGCATTTGTAGAAGTGCACCATTGGTAGATATTATTAAAATATTTAATTATTTTTAAATAAAAATAAAGCGTTATATATTTTAATAAAACACTAATGTAAATGATAATTTGTCTAACTACAAACCTTAGAGTAGTTATTTTTGTTTCAGCTTTCATGAGATAAATCGTTTATGATAATTCGTTTAATATTGATCTAAAGCCTATTTATATCATCTAATTTGTAGGTTATAAATCTTATGGCAATTAAAATCTACAAATGAAAGTATTAATAAACTGAAAACTCTTAAAATTTACTTAGTTACTTTCATGCAGATGACTACGTATGCGTGGTAGCTAGCGCAAACTACCTTTATAATTATTTGACTATAAAAACTTATTTTGTAGTCATTATATCTGCATACCACTTACATTCAACTCCTGTGCTCTTTGTTACATCAATTAAATAGAAAATCTTTCCAACTTTTATGAAAATACTAAAAATAAAAATAACATACGCGCAACATTTTGTATCATCCAGCACAACTACTCCTATTCAATACTATTGGAACAACTGCGAGCATTCATTCACTCGACACAGCTCTTCAACTCCGTTGCGAAGAGCGAAAAACTAACGACGAACAACCACTATATTTAGAGATCTCACGCAGAATTAAACATACACAAAAATCTTGCCTTTGCCCTACTCGCATGGGTCATAATAAACTGGAAGCTGGATGTATAAGGCTGTTGGAAGTACAAAAGTTGACCGAGCTACACTAATTACGTTAAAAACAACACTTGGCTCAAAAGCGACCGGTGAGTGCTGAATCTTGACCTATATCGTCGCTACTATCACGAACTTTTAGGAATCATTTTTCGTATAAGTACGTATAAATGCTGTTTAGGTACTTACGTATTTTATTGACATCATTTGTACTTATTGACATAGTTTACATGATAATTCAGCGAAATAAGTGTATAATTTTGAGCGCCGACTTCAGAACAATGTACTAAAATAAAAGTTGTTTGAATGAACTAAAATTATTTCTTACTTTTTAGTGACATAGAAGTCGGTTTAATTTTTTTGTTAAAAATATTTTTTCGTCTTAGTTGTCGCTTCATTACTGAAGGTTTAGTATAATAAAAGGAATCACGTCAACAATTTGTATGGAAAAATATACATATAATTAAATTCTGCTAGTCCTCTGACGAGTTTTTAGGTGTTGAAGATTTAATGTTCTTTCTGTTTAAAAAAAGAACAGCTACGTTTTTTTCATTGTTACACCGTCACTAAGTGCGAACACGAAAGCCGATGGCACACCTCCCATTATCTTTGCCAAGAAGATCGTCTTGGTCTTTGACAACAACATCCGGACCGCCACAATTGTTACGCGGAGGGAAAATTTGTATTATACCTACTCGTGCCTATATTAACGTATAACGTAGATACGTCTTTTTTGGAAGATAAATGGATTAAAACAATTTATATGTTCCTATTTTAACTTTATTTTAAAATTATATATTTTTGGATACTTTAACACATAAAAAATAAAAATGCGATTTGGTTACACAACGGTGTAAAGCGAAAAATGAAGAGAAAATAATTATGGTGCCTTGTATAAGTTAACATAAGTACGTACGTTAATATATTACTTAAGTATGTGGAGTAGGAATTTCACCCACTTCATATTGAGTAACAAGAATTATAATTTATAGCTCAATTAATCCATAAACAATACCTTTAATTGGTTTACCATTGTGGTCTGGGCTTCTATAGGATTATAAACATACACGTGTTCTTTGTGTGCATTCAATAGTGCTTGATTTTGCATCATGAACACTCATAGGTTTCAATTGTATCCACCATTTCGCTCATGATTTCCTCAAGTACTGAAGAGCGTAGACCTCTCAATTGGCTTAAGTGGTTATAATCTATACGTATAATAATTATAATATTGACAACACATGTATCCCAATAGAGAGTGTGTAGTTAAAGTTAAATCCTTTGTTCTCTTATCTGCGTTCAATTTATTGTTCTGCGCCTCTATTTGTTTGAGCACTTGTGTTGTATACTAGTTGGTACCTACACTACCTACTAACTTCATAAATTGCACGTAAATGCGTGTGTATATAAATGTATGGTAGGTATATGGTTATGAATATAAACAATTGTAAATTTTGACATTTTGTCCTATTTCGTCGCATATTTAATGTGTATACCTAAATTTAAATCAATATAATGTCGCTTATATAGGTATACAAATTGCTTTTACTGTTATTAACGTCGCCTTTTTTTAATTTCTTGTAATTTGAAGATTC
This sequence comes from Urbanus proteus proteus, assembly GCA_018251915.1. Lineage (NCBI taxonomy): Eukaryota > Metazoa > Arthropoda > Insecta > Lepidoptera > Hesperiidae > Urbanus > Urbanus proteus. The sequence continues at coordinate 6,292 of DWPV01001868.1, forward strand.
CAATACTGTAAATATTAATACGTAATGATATACCTATATTCGCCAATTGTACTATATTAGTTCAATAGTCTTACGTAATATCTCGTAATAGTTAACTGTGTCTCCAGTCATAATTAGCTGGTGATAAATTTAATTGTACATCTATGTCGAAACGTCACGCGTACCGTCCTCTCGGAACCGGTTCGGGCTGGCCGCAGCATTCGTGACCTCATTATCGTCAATTTTCAAACATTTACACTACCAAGCTACTAGCAGTAAAATATCAATATTGTACTGCCATTTTAGTCTGTCATCCACTTGTTTGTAGTTGTCGAAAGCAAACTAATGTTTTTGCAATGGGTTTATGTTTTCTTATCAGTGACTTCAAGGCTTCACAGATAAAATGCGTACATTTAGTAAATGTGTTGTATGTTTGAATTAATTTTGATACGCACATTTGTAAACATTATACGGAACGAGTATTTTCAAAATTAAATACTTGTGTAATGTACAAAGTTTAAGTATTTCATATTTATCAACAATGTCATGGGGTTTAGGATGTAACAGTGCCAAGTTATTATTACAAATATTATTTACAGCTTGTTGCAGCGTTTTATTTTTGTTTGCTCTATTCTTGTTGTTCCCCGTTTTGACGTTGGCTGTCGTGTTGACTTTTGGTTTGCTGAAATGGCAGCGCACGATACGCAGGGGCGGAGTCTGCGCGTCACATAAATAAATCTCAACGGAGCGGGTACGTTCCCAACTTCGCTTCTAATTTGGTGACGCTACATTTCGCCGGTGAGCGTTGTTACAACGACGCAACAGTCTCTACGCGATGGTTTCGCATTATGTCAAGGCGTAAGGCGCGTCTTGTATACGTCATAGTTACCCGAACAAAGATATTAATAATATCTCAACATATGATAAACGTAGAGTAGGTATAATGTGTGGTTTTGTCGATTGTTATATTTTTTTATTTCCACTGTAACATTCTCAACTATATCGTTTCTTACAATTTACGTATATCTTAAACTACGTATCTGTTCTTTACTTTTATTACATTGTTGCAATTTACGTTAAGTCCAACAAGGTAGGTAAACCTGAGTTTGGTTATAAAGTGGATGCAGACATTTGTTGTGTTGAGGTCGCTACGGACCTGTCTCGATTGTTCCCCATCGCGCCCTCGCCGTGCAGACGTGACTGCCGCGGGCCAAAACAAAACTGCGCTTTTTGTAATCTGTGACCGGTCGGTTAACGACTGGTAGAGTGCGGCGGTCACCAGCCCTGCCGAGCGGCGGCCCGGTTCCCCTGCCCCGCCAATACGACCGGCGAACCGAGCGGAACTAGTTCTGTGCGACTACAACCCTTTTTGTACCGCTTTGGACAACATAAACGCTCACTTTGTTTTGTCGTCTCGTGTTCTTGAACTCCCCATTTATCGATTTATGCCTGTGACTGATAACAATCGCAACTCCACAGAGGTTCACTGCCTTTTATCGTAACTAAATGATCGTTAGACTGTAAGTGAGCGGACGGTTAATAGTTTACTGGATTTAGTGATCGTGCAAGCTTGGCGCAATATTGCATCAGATAAAACTGCTGATTATTTTCACTAATCGATTATGCTCGCCTCTCGTTTGTTATCTAAAAAAATTGGAATAAAACGATTAAGAATTAGTTTTTTTTAACTTATTGAATGCGCTAATATTGACTACTTATAATTACGCGTATTGCATTCGTTGCAAATCACAAAGATTAACTTCATTAGGCTCCAGATAAAGAGAAAAAAGTTAAAAAATGTAAAAAGACTATTATTTATCAAATGAATTTGTCGCCAATTATTTGAGTTGATAGTATCTAATTCAATAAATTCATACAGAAATGGGTTAACTCTACATTCGGGGCGGTAAACACAGACTATTGACTTTAAGTTTACACATTGTGGGCGGATGTCGAGATTACGAATTTGAAAATGTTCTGTTTGGCGCCTTGTAACGTCAACATTTTATAGCTGTGTGATAAATGTCTGGAAATTTATTTCCAGACAAATGCTATTAACCTTTTTGCTACTCGGCAAAATCTTTTATTTTGGAAATAATCGACTAGTTCTAAATAATGTCAAGGTAATCTTTTGACGCAATTCCATCCAACTTTAGAAGTCTACTGGTGGACATTAGCTTTTCCTTACCGTAGTAATCTTGCTTGGTTGGGTGACCGCAGTATATGAATAACTAACTCATCAAGGATATTTGCTGCCCCTCATCTTAATGTAATTCTTAAGAAGTGACACTACTTTGGATCAAGATATCGGAGTATATAATAAAAAACATATTTTTATTTCTATCAAATTAATTTTAGGGTTTTGCAGGCCTCTGCTTATGTGAATTAGTAAAGGTCGATGCCTCATTTCTGCCTTTAGATAGGGATTTCTTTTTTGGTAAAATTATTTTAGCCCGTTGGTAGAATGCTTATCCCAAAGGTCGATCAATGTGAAATGTGGCATTAAGTCTGCCCTTTATATCACTTTATGATGTATATATAAAAAAGAAAATGTATATAAGTACTATACTAACGTAATCAAACAAATTTAGCTATAGCTTGCTATATTCATTTGTTATTAGGGAAGTTAATATAGGTTCTATATCCGACCCTGCGGGATCTCAAATAAATACATAAAGCATTATTCTATCGAAATATGTACCATGTTGTTTAAAATTACAAATACATATATCTGTTGCCTGTTTGTCGTTATCATATGGAACATTATTTTATGAAGTGTTTCCACCGGGGAAATACCTACCGCTGCCACACCTACATATTTCTAGTATGAAGCAATTCTTGCGTTTCCGTGGAAGAATATTGTTGCCGGCTCACTTTCATATAAAGCGTCCATCTTTGTCGGATGTAGAAACGCATCCGTGATTGAATTTAGAACCTTTGCTCTATTTCTAGTTACTTATAGATCGGATGGGCTTCATGCTCGTTTGTCACATCAGTCTTATATATTGCTGATTTTATATATTGTTTATTTCCTTGTTGACCAGGTGGACAGCGGCGGCGGTGGCTCGGCCGAAGTGATGGTGTACTCTCTCGGCTGGGGTATGGGCGAGCCGGAGCGGCGAGGCGTGGAGCGCAAGCGCGCCCAGCCGCCCGCCGCCGCGCACACGCTCTCGCCCGACGACGGCCACGAGGTGGACGTGTTGCCGCTACACAATCAGGTACGACTGGGTTACTTTGTTAAATAAGAAGCCAACAACCACCGAAGTGATGGTGTATTCTCTCAGCTGGGTACAGGCGAGCACGAGCGCGCCGCGACCACGGCATCAGGAGTGCAGGATGCACCACTGCCACAAATATCTCTATGTCATAACAACAGAGGTAGCACTGGTAGTTTTTGTTTGAACAAAGTAGCTATGTCCCAAGTCACGAAATGCTGCTGCGTATCAGTTTGAAAGGATATAGAAAGAAAAGACAATTACATAAGGTAGCAATGCGTCTGTTTTTTGATTACTGATGTCCATGAGCAAGCGATTACTTAACATCTAGTGGATTGCTTGGCCGTTAGCTACTTCATTTATAAATACAAGTTCTTCTAGTAAATCCATCACAGGCCTTTAAGGCCCCTTTCTTTGTAACCTCCACACAATTCTGCGCTCTCTGAATACAAAGGCCTCCCGCTGTTTTCTTCAGATCCCTAATTAGTTCATCTTACGGGGGGCAACCAATTTACAAACGCGGGCGTGTGTAAACAAATGATGCTGTTTTGATCACGTTGAATCATACAATCTGCCGACGACGTGTTATTGTACTCGTATGTTTTTAATGTAGCGCTGCCGTTTTATAGTTTTAGACCATTTGGTGTTTGTTTATCTCTATTTCTATATCGTATAGTACGTATAGTGTTTAGTATAATATCATGATAGATTAGTATAATGTTATTTGTGATATTAAATGGTTGTTATACCAATTTTGTTAATATTAGAGGTAGCCATGCATCTGCAATTAACTTCGGGTAAAACAGCTGTCTCGTTTGTATTTGGGGACAGATGTTGATGGACTGCAAGTAACATCCGGGGGACTTGTATGTCCATTTACTTTTGGTCCACGTAAATTTTATTCTCCTATTTCACTGTTTCGGATTACATATTTACCTCACAATAGAGTATTTTTGTATAATATAGTTATTTTAACAAATTCATTGACTTTGGTGATTTGGCACGCAGGGTCAGCCATACAATGTTTTCCCATTAGAACTACAGCTGATCTGGTTAATTATATCTTGACATTGAATAGTTACGTATCATCTCAAGAACTGAAAAACTAAATATATTTTTAAAATACACGTTATACCGAACTTAATGCAAAATTTTCATAAATATACCTCCTATTTTATCTCCTAGCACTTTACTCATCTAAAAAGATTGTTAGTGCTCAAGGAGAGCTTATATTACTAATAACCTTCTGGAAGGCAAAGCTCTTCGAATTACGTAGGACGTGACGTAATTAACCGTATTTTAACTTTCCTTTATTTTGTGATATAACATATAACAGGTATTTTACGTTCCTTCTTGTATTAAATGTTTCCAACATCATTTAACATCTCACGATTGACTTGGTGCTTTCTAATGTCCTTCATGTAGCGCTACGATAAAATCGTGCGTCGTAAATATGCAATTCGTTTTGACGCGCGTTATTATTGAAACGAATTTTTAGATTTTATCTTCTATTCGTCTCTATCATTCGGATACGCTCGAATTTGCTATTGTTATGAGAAACATTACAATGTCATGTCCAGTACTATCCAATAGCCTCTCCTTCAACTAGTTCCAATATTCCAATTCTATTATGCATTAACAAGTACGTAATGGACGTCCAAATTTTAAATATTGAATGAGTTGTTCAATTATGAGAAGTCTCTGAATAATCTATGCCTCTATTAGCTTTATCGATTGGAAATCCATGGCCTAGTAAGCCTAGTTCAAGAAGTCATTAAGTATGAACTACCAAGAAACTATGAACGTTAGTGATACAAATGCTTATTATGAATCATTTAGGATATTTAATTCGATAAACAATCTTGCAGGTAAGTCTATTTTGGATTTTTTATTGGTGTTATGTCTGACCATTATGAAAGCGTAGAAAAGAAATTCGACAAATCCCAAAACCTTTTAATTTTTTTTCGAAAATGTCACGTAAATGCCACTGCGCATTTACGATCCCTTTGGCTAAAGATTTACAATAGAGTTAATGTTTAATACATTATAACTAAAGGTTAAGACCAGACGAATGCAGCTATTTTGAAATCACACTTTTGATATTAATGTATGCCAGTGGATGCCGCTTGATTGTATTGGTCTGTGTGCTTCAACAACACTCTTATTGAAATAAATACTGGTATATTAGGCTTCCTCTTAAACAATCTCGTGCGTCAATGCAACGGCTTAAGAAAATAAACGCACAATCACCTTTAACATTTGTAACACGTTAAGAAATATTACGGCCTTGAGTTTTCTTTCGCGCCAGATTTAGAGTCTATTTTTACTCTTGTTTGGTTTTGGTTTAGCGTTTTAGTGTCTTGATAACTGTTATATTACTGCTTGATGCTACGATAAACATATTGACCTACCGTTCTGAGAATTTTGCCATAGAATACGTGTTAAAACGATGATAGTCGGGTGCAATCCTTCGTTAAAATAAATCTGTCAGCAGTAGGACTGCATGTCAGAAGTGAAAACTTCTTAATTGACGCTCAAATAATTAAGCTTGTTTGGGTTATTGAGATATAATGAATTTATTTATTTAATAATGAGAATAAATGATTATTATTTAATTTTTCTTACACACAACTGTACCTACGTATGCGTATCTGTTTGTAACGGTCACGGGAGTTCACTGCTTTTGCTGCATCCCAAAAGTGTCTAACGTGGCTAAAGAGGTATTCATTTCAAAATATTATTTAATAAACTCAACTTTCATTTTTGCAATTCAAGAGATAGAGCCCTGAGACGGACAACGGAGGGTCAGTAATAGACTTCCGTTTTTACTCTTCGGGTGAGGAACCCTAATGTGTATAATTCTTGAGCTGACAAAATAGTAAAGTAGACAGCAAGGCTACACTTCACGTCACGGAGCGGATCGGTTTCTTAACACATAATTACTTTGTGTATTACAATTGTAACGGTGTGATGGTGTTAATATCAGTTGACGTTGTATTGCGTCACTGCTTATTGTTATAGTATAGGTATGTATATTGTACATCGTTGCGAAGATACGGGTTAATTAGAGAAAAATTAACACGTGTCGTTACTCACCTTGTAATTATTTTTATTTTATGAAAATAAATTTCTAGTATAATTACTTGACCTACATCTCTTAATACATCTTGACCTATATTTTAATTTCTGTAGGAGGTGATGTTATATTACTATTTTTTAACGTAGCCTACAGTTCATTTTTCTAACACGACGATATATGTACATACATACGTGTTGCTGTGCGACGTGAGTATGAATAATAAGCACATTAAATACGTACCGTATTTAAATTTTTATTGTAGTGTCGGCGATCGTAATCTCCAAAACAACCTTGTTTTCTTTTCCTGACCGGAACTAGAAACGCGGAACGATCCTGCTGAGCTGATGTCGTCACCGTACTTTGTTGCCTGCGGGTCAACGGCACCAATGCTAACCTTCTTCACGGTTGCTAGCAAATCACTCGATCGATATTAGACTAATACTTTTAAAACTCGGTAAAACTTGGTTCGATTGCAATTCGATTCGTGGCCAACGTCGGTCGCTATTTCTGTCTTTTTGTTAGAAGAGTGTGCTTTTGTACATACTTATGTTAATCTTGGTCGAGTATTCAGATTCAATAGAACTTTGTGTTACAGTCAGCGTTGCTAGAATATTTTTTCTCGCCAAGTCGGGATTTTGAAATATTTTGACTGATAAAAGCAGGACATATTTATATGGGATACGTTCGACGGGGAATAAAAAAAGGTAATTTAATGATGACAGAGCGACCTAATAAATTTTACCTGTATTTTTCATCGCTGGAAATTTGAGAGCGAAAAGAACAGACATTTACGCTTTGTAAGTTCGTATTTGTGATTGGGAAAAAGCGGGACCAAGCCTGTCCCGCGCGGGACACTCAGTTTTAGTTGAAAATGCGCAACTGTCCCGCCAAAATCGGGACACCTGGCAACGCTGGTTACCGTGCTAACATTCACCCCTTTCACATGTAGCTCTTTAGTTTTTGACAATCGTTCCCACAAGTTTTATATCGTACTCGACTTACTGTGTCGAATATTTTCTGTTTTATGGCAACAAACGTATCACGCTTACACCGTCTCGTATTGAATGGGACAGAATATGATTCTCACAATATATTCGTATGATGTGAATCTGAGTTGAAACATGTGTGACAGAAGATGCATTGTATTCACTATGCGATGCGTTCGCCTGTTTTTATGCGTCTGCGAATGATTCAAACAATAGGCAATGCGAGGTGTAGGTACCGTATTTTAGAGCTAGATGAATATATTGCTAAGCAAGACTTGTGTTACGTGAAAATAATTGATTAGGATTTGCTTATCGGTTAACGTAGTAATGTATTTTGACGATAAGCGGATAAAATTACGAAAACAACAAACTTAGACAAGGACGGATTAGAAATAACGCGTGTTCATTGTTTGATTCATAAGGTTTTGTAAATAAATGTCGTCACGACCTAAATGTTGTTTTAAATTCACCTAATATGTGCGTGATATTTTCAATATTTTAATTTTAAATTTACGAAACAATGTAGGTATTAGTAGTTTTCTCAGGTTTCTACATAAAATTTATCGCTTCGTCGAATAGAACAGCAGATGAGTAATAGAAAAGCAATAACCTAATAGGTAATAGGTTCTTTGTTTGTCTTTTTAGGATTAGTGCGTACCTAAGTTACGAAAAGGTTGAATTTTATCACGCGTGGCTTACTTTATGTTAGTTTAGTTTATACGAATTCTTGAGTTGTAAACGTGTGTATAACGCTTGGTGGGCACATGAAGTGTATTGACCGATACGTATGATACAGGTGGGCGGTCACACGCGGCTGCTCGTGCTGAACGACAGCACGGTCATCAAGCCGCTGAACATCCGCGAGCTGCATTTCTACCAGAACATTCCGGAAGACATCCAGAGCTTCGTCCCTAGATATAAAGGTGAGCATCGAAGCTACCTTAATTCAACGTTTTGCTCGGTATGCTTTTAAGATTTCGCTGAATGCATCATTATCATTCATTGCATCGATTCATTTTGTTCTTGTTTTTTTTATTTGTGTTCTTTTTTATCATAATTAAATTGCCATTTTTCTGTACGTACGTTTTATTATATCAAATTTGTTGTTTGATATTGCATTTCTAGAGCAGTAAGGAAGTTATCGTATGTGAATACAGGGTTCTCAATATTTTTGTATGTTATTTATAAATTGTAGCGTATCTTGTGAGGCAAAAGTGTGTATTTTTAATCGCTTGATCGATATGTTTGCGAATTGCGTCATAGATAAATATGCGCGTTAGTGTATACGCAACTTGAACATTGTTTTGTTATATTTCCATGGTGCGTTATCGACGTGTTGTGAATGGAATATCGGCATTAACGATTGGAAATGGAAAATTATAATTTGATTAACTTTCCTTATTGCTCACCTGATCGTGACCTTCATTGCAACTTGAGTATTTTGCTTGTGAGAGAGACTTATGCAAGGTGAATACACAAACCCGCCGACCGCAAACTGTGAACATATTGTTATACTTCAAGTTCACTGTACTTTTTATAGTCGAATCGATTTCTGTAGAATGTATTGTATATTCATTTTAGTAATGTAAGCGAAATATTATACCTCTAAAGCCATAATATAATCTTTATGTCTTCGTTAAAAAAACTAGAATATCGACATTCCTTCCAGGTTTACGTGTCTTTTACAAAATTTATGGTTATTACCTAGGTACCTTCTTATTGCGATATTTCTTTAAACAGTTTAAGTACAATGAAATTCAACAATGTAAATAAATTTTGATATTTTAAAACTACGATTAAAGATCAGTCCAATACTGTCATAACCCATTGCAAAATTAATGAAAATATAATATCATTGACTTTATATTATATAAAATATTAAATTATTTATGACAAAGTAAACGTGGAAATAAAATCTTGAAATTGTTAAAATGCTGTTTGATTTTTTTTAAGTTTTGTTTATTTTTACAACGGTACTATTATTAAAACTTTGGCAAAGAACTTTTCAGCGAATTCTAAAAATGTTCGAAATATTATCAGTTGTTGATGTAATTTTTAAAAAGCACCAGTTTAGAATAGAGACATTAGGGTATGACGTAAGTGGGTAGTCGTATAAGCGGCTGGCGGGTTTGGGCGCGAGAGCGGGTGCGGGAGCGGGCAGGGGTCAGGAACAAAATATTAGTTTCCTTGTTGTCGCAAGGGCTGCGGCGCTGCGGCGGGCGGAGCGACGCCGGCGGCACCCCACACATCCGCCCCTAATAGCGCCCTAGCGGTAATTTTACATTATGGGTTTGTAAACCTTTACTTAAACCTACATTCACATCACTATCGACACACTCACACCTACAATACACGGACACACCAACACTCGACTCACAAAACGCTCATTAAAGTTTATCACCTTCGAACACAAACTACGAACATGATTGAACATCTACATTGACACAAAAGATATACAAACCCTTTTAAAGATACGTACCCGTTATATTTTCACTTTTTATCAAAATTAACGCTGGCAACTTGCACTGTAGTAAGTTCACATTTCTTTAATAATATTTTATTATACCATGTGAACTCATCAGACGTCCCGTAAAGATCTACATTGAATTGAAACTCTGGGTTTAGACATCCAGAGGGGCGTCTTGAGTTTTCGATTAATCTAATTTACATTCCGCAATCTCTAATAAGTAGATATTCCTTTGATTCGTTCTATATAACGTGACCTCTTTCTCTACAATCTAATATAGAAATTCATTTGTAAGTTAAGTTTTTTTATTTAACTTTAGTCGTGAGTCCAGCTTTTGCGCACGCGAACACCAGTGATGATGATGAGGCCGTTTGTTTCAGGCGTGATGCAGGCTTCAAACACTGGAAGCACGAAATTGGACAAGCGCTACTCGCCATGTTTCCGCGACGAGAACGGGCGCAAGCAGTCGCTGGGCGGCAAGCGCAAGCGTGACGACGTGTTCAAGTGCGTATCCGCGACGCGAGCTCGCGCCCGCATTCCTCGACACTTGTCATGTGTCCTTTATCATATTTCAGACCGTTTGACGTACGCCGGACCGGTCATCCGACGTCGCCATAAATTCATACGATCCTTACATGACTATCCCACTAACGCGTGACCGATGCACGACCCATTCACACGGCGAGCCTCCGAATGTGACTTGCGTCGTGGAATCAATCGCGGTAATGATACTATTTGATTCCGATGTAACAATATAACACATAACGCTAACTCTGTGTTTCAATTAGCTCCTTCACTGTTGATCATAGCTGTTATGTTCGTCCCCTGAACCTTTGTACAATTTTCGATATTCTTCTTGCAGGTTTAAAGTGCACCGAAATGGCAATGCAAGCGAAGTGCTTAAGAGCATTGCACACATGGACAACTCAAATAAGCAATGTAAGTAGAAGTACTACGTATATCGTATTAGTCACCGATAATATAATCTAGCAGTTTGATTAGATCAATCTCGTTGAGCTATATGTATCTTCTTATAGTTATAGCTGAAAAATTATTACACTATAAAAGATATTAATTTATTGCTACTTTCAATTAAAACATTACGTGGTATCTGTAGTGATGCATTTAGTTCTTAAATGGAAGCTAACTCGTTTTGATCATCGTAGTCGTGTCTGAATCATCTAGATCAGCGGTCGGCAACCTTTTGGCAGGCAAGGGCCACGAGGTGGCAAAATTAACTAAAGACGGGCCACACTTGTGATATAAACCTAAGAAGCCCAATATAAATACGATATTTATAACTTATTTACAAAAGATTAACGGGCCGCAAGCAAGACGTCGGCGGGCCGCGGGTTGCCGACCGCTGATCTAGATTATTGCAACTAGTATTTTCTTGTAAAGTATTTACCCTTTATACAGAGTGAATTTTTCAAGTGTGCGTGGATGGGGAAATCCCAAACTATAAGGATTAGCGCAAAATGCTGAAAGGCCTTACGAGGCCGATTTTGATGAGAACTAAAACTGCATAATTAGTTTTTCAAAAATCTTATTTCCCTAGCCGGGATTCGAACGAAAAAAAACACACCCTGTATTATCGCACCATCTGATAGTGTTACTTATAGCATCAAATACTGGAAACGTACAAGAATACAAGAAATCCGTTCCATTTTAAGTTATACGTATATTTGTGTGCAGGATCAAATTCTGGACACTAACAAGATACACGAAATCCGTTCCGTTTCACACTAAACACGTATATTCGTTCGCAGATTTCCTGATGATGGAGAACATAACGTCCTCGTACCGGCGGCCGTGCGTGCTCGACCTGAAGATGGGCACGCGGCAGCACGGCGACGACGCGACCGCCGAGAAGCGCACCAAGCAGATCGCCAAGTGCGCGGCGAGCACGTCCGCCTCGCTCGGCGTCCGGCTCTGCGGCATGCAGGTGCGTTCTTGTTTGCCGACCGCAAATAAGGAGGGGGTTCTCAATTCGGCTGTATTTTTAATAGAGGTAGTTGTTGTATAGTTTATTAGCACAAGGTTAGTAACATCTATACAAATAAATAAAATTGAAGTGTCTGTTTGTGTTTTCAAAATAACAAGTTTATACTTAATGCATATTAAAGTATACACGATACCTATAACGAAAATGCAATTAATTTTTTTTTGTCTGCCTGTCTGTTTGGCTGAGCTAATCTTCGAAACGGCTAGACCGATTTCGACGGGACTTTCACTGGGAGATAGCTGAAGGTCTAAGGCGTAACATAGGCTATTTCTTGAAAAGTCGATTAGCGTACGTTCCACGCGCATGCGCGCGCCGTCGCGGGAGAGCGGGATGACGTTTATGTTTAAATATGTGTTCTTTTTTACTTTTTAAACGCGGGTGAAACCGCGGGGTTCAGCTAGTACAAAATAAAAGTAGGTGTTGAAAAGACTTTATTAAATCTTAACTTTCTTACCTACCATATCAAACATAAATAGCACCGTATATTTGATAAAAAAAATATTATTTTGAAGTCGGTTAATAGGACGTTAATCAAGCTTATTATTAATGGACAAAAGTATGATTATTAGTAGTTTTTTTTTCAAAGTTTCAAATATGCTTTTTTTTAAATACGAATTAAAAATGGACGTCAAAGAATTATTAAAAAAATCTAAAGCTATTAGTAGAATTATTAAAAAATACTATATTAACATTCATATTTAGTCTATTTTAAGTAATCTATTCCCCCTCTTTTTAGATAGTAAATATATTAGTAGAATTATTACAAAAACACCATATTAACCATTCATACCTATTTAGTCTATTTTGAGTACTTTATTATCTTTATTTTTTTTTTCTCTTTTTACATAATAAATACAAAGATTTATACCATAGATAAGCCCTGCGCATTCAAAAACTGTTTACGTTTTGCGTAACTGCTGAAGAAAAGACGGCGTAGTGATA
>DWPV01001869.1:0-18962 GCA_018251915.1 Urbanus proteus proteus
CCTTCTGTGCTATGTCTGTGTGCTTAACTGTATCTTCCGTGTAGTAAACGATCAATGTATACAGTTGGACTTTCTTTATCATTCCGCCTTTCACGCACACTATTAGTAGCTATACGCTTACACCACGCCATCAGCTACAAATACATCACAATTTAAAATTACCATATTTATTATAACTTCTACTATATCCCAATATAGTTCTCGGAACCAACAACATGCATACTAATATCCCTCGGGTATGGAAATATTCCCGCTAGATCTATTGAGGAATAGACCCAATCAGCTCATTTCCGATGCAATATTCGCAGGGCAGTGTATTACTCTAAATTATAATACCTACCAAATCAAAATATTGCTGTATTTGCATTGTCTAAACTACTCTAAACCATATTTAATAATTATTTTAATTCAGCAAAAATATCTGAAAAATCAACCATCAGCCTTTATAATAATGATATCTTTAATATTCTTTAATAATATAATATCTAATGATATCTCTGGCTGGGTTGTTGTGTGTACTAATTTTTATTGCAAAAAACATGCTATGATACTATCTTCTAGATTTAATGTCTTACCCCAAAATCAAGTTTACCCCAAATCAGTTTTACCTGATGTTGGCCACAGATGCGTCGTCAACCCTAACTTAGTCCAAGCAGGAATACCTGTGATGAGCATGTCTCCCTTACCACACCCTTTAGAGCAAAAGACTTATCTACTAGAAATTACTACTGCTGTTTTTGGATGGTGCTTTCGGAATCAAACCGCGATGGAGAATACTACCAATGACCATAGTTATTGTACCTTTTGAAGATGGTAGGTATAAGAGCAGTTATAAATCAATACCGTCAATCGTGATCCATTCTCCGTGCTCTCCCCAGTCGTGGAAACCGACGTAAGCGACATCCTTCCAGAAGTTGCCCAGCATGGAGCCTCCTGGATGCTTGGCGAAGAGTTCCTTCACCACCTGGATGAAGAGTTCTGATTAAAATTTCATTTCACATATTTCATTTCATAACACACAAGGAAACGATTCTTCCCCAAGGTTGGCAATAGATGCGTTGCTCGATTCGGTAAATAATCTAATCTTCATGTGTCCCGGAAAAATAAAATCTCGCAATATCTACCCATTTTACCACACAAAAACATATAACTGGATAAAAAATTAGAAAGTGGTAGATGTGGTTGGATCGAGTACGCACTATTACGACTCAAATTTCTTGTCTAAAGCAGTTCTTGTCCTTTAATGAATAGGTGTGATTGCCAGCAACTTTAATATGATGTGACCTTACTCCTCGGGAGTAGCAACGCACGTGTTCTTCAGATATAACACCTGTTCTTCATGAGATTGCTAAACTTGCCATCAGAATGACTGCATGCTCGTTACTTCAATCTTATAAAAAGTTACCTGAGCTTCAGTATCACTGTTGATGATGACCAGATGACCACCTTCAGCGGAGCAAGCCATATACGCACGGGACCATGTTCGAGGAATGGAGTGGAACTTGTAACATTTACCCGTGCGGGCATCCAATTGATAGCCTGAAAAGAGTTTACTGGTTATTGATATAACGGGATATATAAGAAATGAGCTTACAAGTCAGATGTTTGTTGGTCACACTCAACCACCCAATGAACTACCACGACTAATTAATATGAAACTAAAAAAGAGCTCCTCAAGACCTCCTCTCATAATACAATATTATATACTATACATGTAAGGATTCGTCACTGGGCGACATACCCTATAGGCCCTGCAAACAAAACACATGGCCACCAGCTTAATGCCCACAAGGGGCAGATCGCAGGTTTACGGGATACTAAAAAAAATAATTAATATGCTATCGATGGTTGTAAGACACCGGTAAAAGTCTCCATTTATGACTCATATCTGAATATATATAAGGTTGATTACAATTGCTTTACTGCCCTTTAGAGCCAGGGCTGTCTAAAGTGGTGGTGTCTACATTGGTCCTTGATAACATCTACGGTTGACAACCCCAGATAAAAACTCCCAGTAAATATCTACTATATAACACGCTTTCATATAAAACACATCCACTGTCCGAAACGATAAACCAAAAACAGATGAGCTGGGCCTTCAAAGTTGGGTCCAAAGGCATTGAACCTTACGCACTTCATCACATTTACTTCAGATAGTTTAAATAAACCTTATCTGTACAATTACACAAATTTGAAGAGACTTAATATAACGTCAAGATAGCCGCTTTTCTAGATATTATTTATTTTCATGATAACAAATTCACAGAAATGACTTGTAATTTCTGTCTCTTGGTCTATATAATGTAAGCCATACCCTGCGGTTTATGTAAGAGTTTACTTGTTCAAGTTTTCCTGTACAGGTCAATAGCACATCGATATCATTTTGGTGTACTGAACGGACTGTACCGTACTACACCTGCCCTGGTCTATACCGTACGTTGTCACTCGAAGACATCGTGAAGAATTGATTCCCGATCTGACGCCGGTCACCTCCGTAGGCTCAACAACTGCACGGGGTTATTCCCACACACACTCCGGTCTATCGTACAGGCACACATGTACAAGTAGACGACTCCGGTAGACCGTAGTGTCCGAAGTGGCCTGGCATTAGGTAACAAAGGTTTCTAAACCTAATTAATCCACGCTTAAGCTACTCAACCGACCATTATGAAATTTTGCATACACATTTCTATGTGTCCAGGAAAGAACATAGAATACCCTTAACTATATGATCTGATGTAGCTCCCGCTCCACATGATCATAGTGTGAACACTGTGAACTAATATTGTACATGAAACCTTTTCTTAAAAGATGTGTATTATGGAGTTTATTTAACCGCTTCTTCTCCACAAGGAAAAATAATTCTGTTCAGGATCTACTTTGAATAGAGGAGTTTTGATTTCGATTGTTTATCCCAAAAAATATGCGACTCCCGACTACCTACATATTAGTGTGAGCGATGCCGCGTGTAGAAACTAGGACCTTAAAATAACTACAATAGACATTTTAAAGATAAATTCGTCACACTTTACCATTATCGACAGTGCCACATTCGTTTATGTCCATCTCCTCTTCCGAGTTCCAGTAACAGATGTACGGGAAGGTGTCATTGCAGTTCACGTCAGCCAGGGTTCCATCATGCAACATCACGACACAGCTCTCATGGTCGTTGAAGTTATCTGGTTCGTTGTCTGCCCACTTGATCACCATCCTCGAAATTGGTATCCCTGGTTCAGATTAAAGAAATGTAAAGTCTATTTACGGATAATTTTACGTGATAACGTAATAAGATATTGATGAAATACTGCATACTTTGGAAGAGAGATAGATACGTTACAAGCCGAACGTGTACGCTTATCGTGCCTCTATCGTTTGTACTGCGCTCTTGCACGCTCGGCTTAAGCGGAACGCAACAATGACTCACGCTTTTTCGTGCTTGTTCAGCCGGCGTTCATTAATTTATTAAAAGTTATGACATCAAAATAATGTTTAAGGTAATATTTGTTTTTTTTAGTGAAATGCAGTGCTTATCCAGCGAGATATGCCACACTTTAACACTAATCTAATGACTAGTAGGTACATCATTTTGTCAGTCGAAGCTGTTTTGTCTTCCATGTAATCAAAAAATCAATGTTTATTTTTATACTTACCTTCTATAGAATAGTAGTCTCCTTTCGAGAAAGTAGCGTGGATCCCGGTGTATACTCCCCACTTCCGGTCCACTTCCTCACCGATATACTTCATCATTGAGTCACTCAGCCCAGTTGTCAAGGGAGAGGCCAACTTTCCACCTAAAAACAAAATAAAAATTGCTATACATAATAACAAACTCTAATATTAAATCCTAACGTATATAAGAATAAAATAAAATGCAAATAACTTAATTTAAGTTAAAGGTGGTACAACCTTCGTAGTTGGACTCCGGCGGCACCACCGCCACCCCTATTTCCGCCTTATAACAGCAGGGTAACGCTACTGTATTCTGGTCTGAACAGTGTGGTAAGACATACTTATTCGAGACGTTCCAACTTAGTCCTCAGGGGTAGCAACGCATTTATGGCCAACTTCAAGTAAGACTCTTCTTATCTGGGGTTGATTAAAATGTGAACAGCAGAGATCATTTATCATCAGAACTGCATGCTCGATTGCTACTCACATGTTATAAGAAAAGTTACATCTAACCTTGTATTTTATACTGTGAGTGGGCTGACGCTAATAAGGTTAACAAGACACAAACCTTCTAGATGACATCTCAGTCTAGCTTCGAACCAATTCGCTGGAATTGTGTTGACTTTAAGCCATCCGTCAGCTTTGGCGAAGTAGGAATAGTCACATCGATATTTCCTTCCTGTCGAAAACAAAAATTAAAACTAATACATAATATCCCGCTGTTGGACCTATGTTACCTCTCAGTGTGTGAGTAGTTTTCACTCCTAACCATGTTTAGGATAGGATAGGATAGGATTGCAATTTGATTTATTTGCACTTTTAACAGTATATTGTCTCACTGCTGCCCTCAAGTTTCCTTTCAGTGTAAAAACGGTTTCACACGTAGTCAACAACACTAACTATCTATCCATCCATCAGTCTTTTGAGATCCAATACATCTGTACATCTAAGCAAATAAATAAAATTGTTGTGCCTGTTTGTGATTTCAAAATAACATTTTATTACTCAATTCATATGAAAGTATACACGATACTTGTAACGAAAATGCAATTTTATGTTTATCTGTCTCTCCGTCTATTTGGCTGTGGTAATAAAATTTAAAACTATAATTTTACAGCAATGTTGTTGTAAGATTTTTTCACTTAATAAATAGATAATTTCATTACTTATTACTTTAATTATCTTGATGTGTTAGTATATCTTTAAAATCAAGAATGACCTAACTTTTAACTTACCAAGTGTTTTCGATACGCAAAGTAAAATTGCAAAAGCAATTATGAAAGGAACTTTCATCTTGCAAATCTCAAAAATGAGTGAATACACATCACACTCGCAACATTATATCAGTTTTGAGATAAAATACCTGTGTACTGTCGTGACGATAACCGTGCTAGAAAAATACAGCCTTTTTCCTTATGAGAAAGTACTTACTACAATCATATAAGAGTCCAAAAAGATTAGAAAATACGAAATGATCACGCAGTATTCTGTATTTTTAAAATTAATTTGCCTCATAAAAATCCGGCTGAACCGATTTTGACAGCATTTTCACTTGCTGAAGGTCTAAGCAGTAACTTAGGCTACTTTTATTTTTGAAAAATCCAGTAGCGCGCGTTCCACGCGCATAAGCGTTTTGCTTAAAAATGTATTATATTTACTTTTTAAACGCGAGTGAAACCACGGAGATCAGCTAGATTAACTTAAATTCGATTATAATTATGTTAACAGGCGTAACTAATCTTCAGACTGTCAGCTTTATTGTAACTTCAATTCCATAAAAAATATACATAATTATATTATTTTCTAACATTTTTTCAGGATTTAAATGAGACATCTTATCAGTTTTAAGTAAACTAAAAGTAGGATGATGTTAGAAATTATCAATTTTATAAGCAAACAGTTAAATATTTCAATGTTATCACATGTTTGCTCACTCCGTTATCTATTCTACTATTAATATATATAGTTCTACTATTAATATATATAATATATAAAAAAGTTGGACCAAGATAATGGCGTTAGATAATGTCTTTATACCCAAATATTACAATATAAATGTAGATAATTTTAAATATTTTATTTATTTATATATACCTATACAAACGCCGCATAATATTAAGTCTCTTTTAATAGAACAGAACTAATACTACTTTATTCGGCACAATAAGGCAGATATTCTTATCCGAGGCGTTCCAACTTAGTCCTCAGAGGTAGCAACGCGTATGAAGTCGACCTCAGATAGGATTATTCTCATACAAGGTTTTACCCACGGATTCGCTCACGTTATTGTGAGCATCATTCGCATTTAAAACTAGATATTAGGTTTGTATACTTCTGGTATAATTCAAATGGAACTCATTCTTATCAAGTGGCCGTAAGTGTAAAAGTACATAGGTTATAGCAGAGATTATAGATATAAAAGTTATTTTTCTATCCCTCAGGAGTAGTTTCTCTTTTCGGGATGAAATGTACTCTATTTTCTACTGTGGAGCCTTGGCAATGTGTGTGAGAAATTTCATAACGATCGGTTGAGTTTTTTTTTTTAAACTTAAAACGCTTTCTACACTCATAGCACCCAGAGTAGGATTTTCTCCTGGGTGACATGGACTGGACACACCCATTACTCGTCACACCGGTATGGTAACCATTTCGCCACGCGGGTCGTCAAAATTGAAGCGTGAAGGCGTTACAAACAAACATATTCGGACATCCGCATTTATAATAATTAAGGATCACGGCTTGATCACAGGCGTCAATGCGTGTCAGTGGCCACCAATCAAACGGACTGCTTTTTTGCAACTTCCACAATACAAGTGTTTACAAAAAACCCTACATCATTAGATTATCAGGGTTTCTCAAAGTAACGGGAGAGCCCCGTATCCGTCTTAGTAAAATTACGCTTTTGTAGATATATCCACATACATATTTTATTGATAACCTGTAACTGACTTGTCTGCCAAGATATGTTTAATTGTGTGTCGTCACATGTTGATAACAGAATAGGTTTTAGCATCACGAAACGAGAGCAATAATAAAATGCGGGTTTTTTTTTTATATTTTTAATGTACGTATACAATAAAACATTTATAAATGTACATATATACAATGATACATACGTCAATAATGTCCACAATGATTTTTTTTTATTTTAATATATTATTTATATCACCTTCCGGCACTTTAATGTTTGCTAAATCTCAGACCTGCGATACTATGGGTACGGTAATAGCATAGAATCTTACTAATTTTATAAAGCTGAAAGTTTGTGAGGATAGATGGATGGATGGATGTTTGTTAGTTACTCTATAACTTTATAATGGCTAAACGGATTTGAGCGAAATTTGGTACAGAGATAGTTTATGATCTGGAATAACATAAAAGCTACTTTTTATCCCGAAAACTTTACTGTTCCTGTGGGATATACATGTAAAATGATAAATTAGCGCGCGCGTCTGTTGGTGTATCGAGTGCATACCGAGATCGGAGCGGGTAGGTACAACTTGCGTTCCGTGCGTTTGTATGACGATAGAATACTGTATAGATACTATTACCGTGCTACATGATTCTAAAAGGCCAAACACGGACAAGGCTGGTGTACGTAATCAAAGAGTTATGCTTTGCAAAATGTCTTAGTTAGTTGTAACATAGAGTCAAGAGTTTCACATTACCTGCTAACTTATACTTATATTATTTAACACCTATTTAAAAGAAGTATATTACGGGTTTATTAACACCATATTTTTTGTCATTACTCACACATGTTCTGTTTATTCTCTAAACCTAATATTGAAATCGACGCAGACGAAGCCGCGGGTATCAACTTGATTATAAATAAGATAATAAAATTAACAGAAATACATATCCATAGTTATCTTCTTGACCTACGGCCTGCGGCTTGTAAAAAAATGTCACAGAAAGACGTTTAATTCTCACGTGATGGACTAAGTAATATGTGATTGTAGTCTTAATTATTGTACTATCTGCACACTAGTCTCAACACATTACAAATGCTACCATCAGCACAATCACTTCTGCAAAAAGCCGCCATCCTCAATACCTATTGCATGACGCGAAAATTTTTAGATTTGTAAAAACTTGGCTAAACTTTGTCTTCTCCTTCAACACTTGGCTAAGGCCCGCGCGGTTGGATTAACTTTACCCCTTAGAAGGGAAATTAAAACTTTTTTTTTGTATCCACATTATTATTCCAGTTAATTATGTAGTATGTATGGACTAATTATATCTTGAATTATTTGTTGTGGAACTGGAATAATAACAAAAAGTTAAATTTGAAATTGAAAAATTAAATCTGAATTGAAATTGTATTGTATTTGAATTTGAGAGAGAGAGAGCTCATTACGGCAGAAGCAGAATTCCATTACCATTCCATTATTAGAAGCCGTCAAGTTGTGTATGCCGTAGAGCATGCCAAACAAATGGACATACAATACGCTCGAACCAACCTTCATCTGAGGCAAAAGTAAAAAGAAGGCAAAGGTAAAAAAATAATCGTGTCGTCCCCTCCACGTTTCTTGTAAAAAGCTCATCTACTACCGATACATAGATTAACGAGTACCACATATAAATACAAGAAAACGCGATCAGATTAATTAAAAGTTAAAAGAGCTAATGATGAGGTCGGTTGTTTGCTTAATATTATTGTGCTTGGTGGCGTTTTTAGGTAATTATTACTCGTATTTGTTATTAAGTGATTTATTTTAGATTTTATTAACATAACTTTAAATATTATTCATCATAATAATGTACTTATTTTCAATAATTGTTAATGTTACGTAATTCCGCAATTTCCGTTCTACGACCACATAATTTCAAGGAACTTTCAAATGTTAATCTAACGGATTAAATCAAATTAAACAATGGATTTGGCTTTCCCTAAAAATGAAAAGAGACTAGGCCGAATCGACTCCAAATCGACCTGGTGCTGATTGATAGATTTCTCACATCTTTATAACATTTTAAAGACTATTTACAGTGCGATCAATGAACATCTTACAAAGTTGTTTTTTTTTCTTCAGATGGCAAGAGATACCGATGTGATTACACCTACTTCGCTAAGGCCGACGGTTGGCTGAAACTGCACAGGGTACCGGCGAATTGGAAAGAGGCAAGGCTAAGATGCCACCTCGAAGGTTAACATTTTATTTCATTTAAATCTTGGGGCACGGTAGTGTCCCTGTCACAACTTACAAGCAAAGTGACAAGGACACTAGCTACTTTTTCTCAAACCGGTTTATAGTTTTTTTAAGCCTCATAAATTGCGTTTGGTTTATGTCAAATAGACAGATTATACAGTTAAGGTGGTAGAACTCTATGTAGTTCGAACCGGCAGCGTCACAGCCACACCTATTTCTGCTTTATAACAGCAGCGTTCAGCGCTACTGTGTTCTGGTTTGAAGAGTTTATTTATTTGAGGTAGGTATATTGATATAACTTAGTAATCAGGGGTAGCGACAGGTCTGTTGAACTCAGGACTGCGATGTTATCTGGGATTAATTACAGATGTACATGTTACACTGTGGCGGCAGTGGCCACTGACTATCATGAGCCGCATGCTTTGCTAATTATATCATATAAAAATCATTCAAGTGATTGCTTATTTATTACACATTTCATTTATTACACATCATTAGCTTACTAATATATCAAAAATTTCCTTTTTTTTGGACTTGGTTGAAATATTTTACAGATGTGCCTTAAATTTGCATTACTGCAGATTTATTATATATAATATTTTTTTTAATAATTATATAATTAAAAAATATAATTGCGTCTTTGATCAAGCCCACGTATACCTATCCCATGTGTGGGATATTTAATCTCATTTTTATTCCTATGATCCACAGGTGGGAACCTGGCTTCGCCCCTGGATGAGGGCTTGAAGGAGTCTATGAAGGCTATAATTTCACAGGAAGTGGGTACTACTTGTGGCGTGTTCACCGGCATCCATGCCACTTTCTCCAGAGGAGACTTCTTCTCCGTTGAAGGTAATACTGACGGCTGCGAGCGAGTGACAACTGACGACGGCTTTTTTTAGTACTAGTTGAAATTTTCGGTTTCACCCGCGTTTAAAAAGTAAAAAAGAATAAATATTTAAACATAAATGATACCAGGCTATCCTGCGACGATGCGCGCATGCACGTGGAGCGCGCGCAAATGAATTTTTCAAAAAATAAAATCTTCAGCTATCTTTCAGTGAAAGTCCCATCAAAATCGGTCCAACCGTTTAGAAGATTACCTCATTCAAACAGACAGACAGAAAGACGGTCAATTTTTTTAAATTGCATTTTCGTTATAGGTATCGTGTATACTTTCATATGCATTGAGTGAAAAATTGTTATTTTGAAATCACAAACAGACATTTTATTTATTTGTATAGATAAATAATTTCGTGTGATATCTTTTTAACCATTCATTTATTACAGACTGCGCCCGACGTAGCTTAACTTTGTAGATCGGTTAAAATCTACGCAATCCACAGGTCTAAGAGTTCTTCGTTTAGATTTTTTACTCATTTTTAAAAGATAAATGCTTATGGTAAATGTACACAGACCAGTTGTAGTGTATAATATTTTATCAAGCTATGAAAGAGATGAGGTCAAAAGGTTTTGATAATGTATTTATCTAAACATTCGTAACTAAAGCCGACAGATATGCGTGTTTGCGTATGCGGATTTGCCTTAATAGGTAAATCCGCATACGCAAACACGCATATCTATATATGCGTAAGATTCTAAATTAGACTTATCATTATACTGAATACAAACATTGTATCATAGTCATTACATTAAAAGTTCTTAAACACTTGTTAAACACTTGTCTAAAAAACAAATACAAATACTAAGAGTTAAAAAAATGTTGTATTACATAGGTATACAAAAAATAACACAAAAAAACCGACTCAACGTCACGCCAAAGTAAAAACAATTTTAATAAATTTAAATAAATGTTGGTTTAGTACATAGTTCTTCTGGCGTTAACACCAGCGCCGGCTACGTTGCCGGGCCCCGAATGTAATGTTAACGCTCCCTCGTGACCCGGCACCGAACAGACAGGCAGACAGACAGACAAATTTTACACAAACAGACACTTCAATTTTATTTAATTGTATAGGTATATAAATTGTATCTACCCGCTCGCAAGGTGCTGCTGCCCTGCTCTCTTGATACCAAATACGGTTTAAGAGATAGAGCGCTGCAACAGACGGACAGACAGGGAAGGCTTAGTAATAGGTTTCCCATTTTTACCCTTTAGGTAGGTACAAACGGGACTTAATGGACGACTATTGAGATTTTTTATCAACCATTTTCAGGTGTACCCCTATGGAGGATTCCCCACAAATGGGCGCCAAACGAGCCAGACAACTTCAACGACACCGAGAGCTGCATAGCCACGTTCGCTGACGGCAGTTTCGCTGACGTGAGCTGCAACGAACCGTTCCCTTACATCTGCTACAAGAGGTCACAGAAGAACGTGCTGCTGACCAACTGTGGTACCATTGACAATGGTAAGTTCTTCATGTCTTCTCATACAAAAATCAACCATTAGATATTAATTCATCCACCGAATACGTTGAGACATAAAAAGACACGATTTATTCCCAAAATTGTCATGCTAGCTCAAAAAATGTACATATTTTATGAAATCCAGATTAAAATGCATTTAAAAGTGCAAAAAAAAGTGCAAAAACATCCTTCGTGATTAGACTCTGGTGGCACCACGTCCACACTTATTTCAGAATTGTAATCAGCGCTGCTGTGTTCGGATTATTCAAGGCGTTCCAACTTAGTCCTCAAGGTTAGCAACGTGTGTGTGGTTAACCTCGGGTAGTACTGTGTTTATCTGGGGTGTCCGACCCCTGTCTCAACCCCAGACATCTCCATGACAGTGACCGCTTACAGTCAGATGAGCTGCATCCTCGTTTGCTACTTCTATAATATAAAAAATCTGTAATCATATTATTTTCAGAATACACCGTAGACGCCCGTACAGGCAACTGTTACAAGTTCCACAGAGTGCCCCGCACCTGGTCCCGGGCGTACATGACCTGCGCTGCTGAGGGAGGCTACCTCACCATCGTCAACAGTGAAGTCGAATCTCAGGTAAATATGTATAAATCTTTATGTCTGTAGTAATTCATTGAAAAAAGAAGGAAAGGAAAAAATGCAAAAAGAGCTCTCCTTCAAAGCCGACGTTGGTTGGTTGGTTTGCAATTCCTCTGGTGTTGCAAATATCCATAGGCGACGGTAATTTCTTCCATCAGGTAGCCCGTCTACTTTATCGAAAAATTATGTATCCTACCCCTGTTTTAACTAGGTATAGTTAATTTATGTTTTGATTTTTGCCAACATCGACTACTTTTCACCGAGATGTTAAAAATGTACTTACGAGTGTACATCAGGAATCCATATCACATAACTATTTTTTATGTATTTATATCTGATGGACGTAGCAAACAAGCATGCAGTCCATCTAATGGTCAGCGGCCACTGCCACCCGTAGGCATTTGTAATCAATCCCAGATAAGAACAGTCTTACCTAAGGTTGACCACAGATGCGTTGTTACCCATTAGGTCTAAGTTGGTACTCCTCGGATAAGTATGTCTAAAGTGGTAAGAGTACCACACCCTTCAAGCCAGAACACGGCAGCGCTAAACACTGGCGTTATAAGGTAGAAATAGGTGTGGCGGTGGTGCCGCCAGAGTCGATCCACAAAAGTTCTACTACCTTCAAAGTTATTCCCTTAATAAATATTTATCGTTACCACTATTTTCAGGTTATTAAGGATCTATTTGCAAAGAACCCAGGCGGCGTAATGCTAGGTAACTTCTGGAAGGATATCGCATTCGTCGGATTCCACGACTGGAACGAACATGGAGAATGGCTCACCATCGAAGGTCTGTACTGTAACATTTTCTAAGTTATAATTGACAGAAGAACAAAGAGTAGAGAGCTAATCTAGCAAGCCTCAAATCCTAGGCCGATACGTGCTGGTGTGCCGCAGGGCAGCTGCCTCTTCACGTGGCTCTACTCACTATATACCAACGACGTTTCCACACTCCAAGCTCATCTGGAGTATTGGGAACGGGACGTTATACTCGCGTTAGGCAACGACGAATAATAGTACCAAACCACACACTAAACAGTGGGGGAAAAATGTTTATCTTTTACACTTGTACATTATATTACAATATTTTAACGAATATTGTAGTATCATGCATAAATGTTAAGGAACTTGTTGATTGAGACCACACCACCTGAGAACTGCCCGGACAAAGAGGATATCCTCGAGACTCGAATTTCCTTGCCCACTGCCCTTATGCAAACACACCAGTAGCATATGAAAGACCCGGAGGGTAAGACGTCCTGACTACTACTAATCTAGCAAGAGTAAGAGTAGCAACTAACATGCAATTCACATAATAGAGCCCATGACGATTATACCTTCGTCTATACAAAAAAATTGAAGTTTCTCTTTATGATATCAAAATACCAACTTTTTACTAAAAGCATATTAAAGTATACACGGTACCTGTAACAAAAATATAATCTGTCTGAGTGTTTATCTGAGATAATATTCTAAACGGCTGGACTGATTTTAACGACACTTTTACTGGAAGATACACTCTACGCCTCTGCCTGTCGCCGCCTACTTACGTTAGTTATCTGAATGATGAATTTATTTTTCTGTTCTGGATCTGGCTGTTTGGTGTCCATGGAACCCACGGCATAGGAGAAAATCCTTCTTTAAGGCTATGAGTAAAGAAACCGTCTTTCATTTGTTTATTGATAATTTTATCCATATTCAGGTCAAACCTTAAAAGAAGCTGGGTTCGACAAGTTTTCTGGAGGCGAACCGAACAACTCGACCACAGGGGAGTTCTGCGGTGGGATCTACCGGAACGGCCTGTTCGATGACATTTGGTGTGAGAACAGATACGCTTTCATCTGCGAGAAGAGCCCCAGCAGTCTTCTGTGCCCAGACGACGAGAATTAGTCCTGCGTGAGTACTTTGGAATAACTATTCGTGAAACTTGCCTACACTAATTCGTATTTAAGAAGACTCAGAAAAGAAACAATTTTAAATAATGAATTAACGACCCGCGTGGCGGAATGGTTACCATACCGGTCTGACGCGCAATGGGTCCCGGGTTCGATTCCCGGCCAGACAGACACCTAAATGATGAATTTAGCTATGAGTGTAGAAAGCGTTTAAAGTTTTTTTTAATGAATGATTTCTCCCTTGATCCTAACAAGTAATCGTAATTTTTTAATTTTCACAGAGACATGGCTACAAGACTTCTGAATCAGTTTTAAGAAGACTAAACTGAAAAGAAAACATTAGAACGTCAACTCATAATGTTTACAGAAACCCAACGATAAAATTGTTTTCCCATTTGCAACAATTTTTATACTACAACTTATTTAGAAAAAATAAACTGAAAAAGTAAACCTTTGTTTTTCTTATCCTTTCTAGGACAAATATGAGGTCTATTTCTATGTAGTCTTCAATAGTCTTCTTCAGAGACTATATGGTAAAAAATGTAAAAATGCATTTTCTTAAAAAAATGTCCTGTCCTTCAGTTATAATTAGTTTCGAGAATTTTATCGATAATAGCAACACCATCCGATAGGACAATAATACAGGGTGTGATTTTTTCTAAATTGAACCCGATCGATACCCGGCTAGGAAAATATATTTTTGAAAATGTAACGATAACCGTTCAGTGTTTTTTGCTAATCCTTATAGTTTCGGATTTTCCCATCCGCGCATACTTGAAAAATTCAACCTATAAAAACTTGAGAGGCCTAGGAAGCTTATTGCCTTCAACAGTAAAACTCTTTTTCTTTCTTTTTTCTACGAAAATGCATTGCACTAAATATTCCCCCCGCGGTTTCACCCGAAATAAAGTGGTAGAAAGGCATACAAATTTAAACAAAAGTTACCCAGCTCTAAAGCAGGGAGAGGGTAAAGCGCACGCTTTTAAAAAAAATTAAGTAGCCTAGGTTTCGTCTTAGTCCTTCAGCTATCTTCCAGTGAAAGTTCCGGCAAAATCGATCCACCCATTTAGAAGTTTTTTTTACAGGTACCGTGTGTACTATCATATGCATTTAGTAAAAAAAAAATACATTACAAACCGGCACTTCAATTTTTTTTATTTATATAGATTTGTATCCAAAGTTGCGACTTTTTCATTTCTAACTGTAGCCCGCAGTAAATTGTGATCGTCACCGATACCTTGGGACGCCGGGGAACGTCGCATGCCTCAACATGCCTGCTGACGTTGACGGATGTTCCCCGGGACTATTGACTGTAGAAATTTAGGGACCAGTATCACTGCTATAGCTTATTGTATGTTTTTGATTTTTGTTTTCAAGTTAATGTAATTTAACTTCACATTAGAAGTTAATTGATGATTTCCAATGACAAATTAAGCGTCTTGGCATTTTACTATGAATATGTAGAAAAAACATCAAGATTTTAATATTATAATTAATACAACATAAGATATAAACAGACAAATCGACATAGAAAAACGTTCAAAGTAGCCCAACCATGAAAAGTTCCACTAAAAGCCGTGCAAAAACCGATGGCGCTAGAAGGTAATTCGTCCCTGGCAAAGCGTCGAGCTTGTCGTGTTTCTTCCAGGGGTTCCACCACCTCTTACTGATATCGCTAAGCAAATATGATCACTTAGTATCACACTGGGGGTTACCTGCTCATTAAGAAACACGTCCACTGCTCAATGCTGCGCCAACGACGAGTAACGTTTTTTCCTGGTTCCACCACCTCATACTGATATCGTTAACCGAATATGACCACTTAATATCAGATTGGTTACCTATTCACTAAGAAACACAAATGCTCAATGCTGCGCCAGCGACGTGTAACGTTTTCCCTTATTTTACTAACGAAAATAAGGAAACGGTATTTGTTAAAACCAGTGTGACATTCGTCAAACATCTCGACCACGACCATGACTTTACTTATCAAAAAGAAAAGCTTATACATATATAACAAACTGGCTCGACGTCGAGCACAGCGGCAAATTGTCACGTTTTTATCATCATCATTATCATCAACCCATTATTGTCCCACTGCTGGGCACGGGTCTCCTCTCAGAGAGAAGGATTTTAGGCCGTAGTCTACCGCGCTGGCCAAGTGCGAATTGGTAGACTTCACACACCTTTGAGAACTTTTTTTCTTTAAGAACTTAATAAGTGGACAGACAGTAGGAAACGACTTTGTTTCATACTATGTAGGTATGATAATTGCGCTTGCCAGAGATTTACCTACTTAATATTGAGGAAAATGTAGACAAAAAAATAAAACATAATAGTACCTAATACTTTAATGATTTGAAATTATACCGAAAAGATTAAACTAACATAAGTAGATAAGCATAATAATAGTGATGTGCCCAATGCTTTATTACTCGGTACTCGGCATGTTTTTCAGAACTCGTACTCGGCCGAGTTAATTACTCGATTTAACTAAACTGGCTAAGTATTTGATAATAATAAAATTTTATGATTAGTAAAAACAACTTTTATAGTAAGCGCTTTACTCACATTTCATCATTTAAAAACGCGGTACGTATATTATTATTTATAATTTTACTTTCATCTTTTGTAAAATTTGTATTTTAAATAAATGCAAGTCATGATGCAGAAGTAGGTACAAGAATTTCTCTTTCCGTTAATAGTATGCTCGTTTTAATTTCGCATATATTATCCGTTTCTCAGATGTTTTAGATGACTTGTAAACTGATCTGTGCGTTATGATTAAACCCAGTTATTAGAAAAAGTAGACAATTTGATTAAAATAAAACCAAGTATCTATTCACTCCGTACTTGGTTGATGCTCCTCTTGTGCGGACAAAACGATTCAGTAATTCTTTTTTGTTGCGAACCGCTAAAGAGTGGAATTCACTCCCGCCTTCTCTTTTCCCCGACACGTACTACCTGGAATTGTTCAAGACAAGAGTGAATAGGCTTCTTCTAGGCAAGCGTGCTACATCCTGGGCTGCATCTCGCTGTACAAGTAAGATCGCAGCCAAACGTAAGCCTATTGTGAGATTAAAAAAAAAACTTACTCGTTCAACTCAAAGCTCGGTCCAGCACTAAATAATTATTAGACCTATGTATATGTGTTTATCATGAATCCCGTATTATGAATTAAAATCAACAAAACAACTATCATTTCCATAATTGTCTCCTCAGATGACCTATGCTCTGGAGTTAGTACTGTAGTAATAAAAATAATGATAACAAAAGACTTTTAGCTTCAATGTGACGGAACGTGAAATACTGATTTATACCAAATTATCTGATTCCCGCGGTAAAAATGAAATACATATTTAAACATAACTGAAATCCCTCGCGAGAGAACCGCATGCGATTGACGCGCGCTAATGCAGTTTCAAA
Organism: Urbanus proteus proteus; assembly: GCA_018251915.1. NCBI lineage: Eukaryota > Metazoa > Arthropoda > Insecta > Lepidoptera > Hesperiidae > Urbanus > Urbanus proteus. The sequence continues at coordinate 17,116 of DWPV01001869.1, forward strand.
AATTAAAGTAGCCTATATTACGTAAACCTTCAGCTACCTATTAGTGAAAGTCCCGTCAAAATATGTTCAACCGTTTAGAAGCTTACTTCTGCCAAACAGACAAACAAACAAAAAATATTTTATCACAACCAGACACTTCAATTTTATTGAATTGTATAGATTTTTTCATCTAAACTAAGTATTATATCATTCCAAATTATTATTTCTTATTTTTTAATTCCAAATCACGTTACTGGTTTAGGAATTTTAAGGTTCCATCACGTTGGTAGTAAAAGGGACTTTAAGAGCTCTTTTAGAAAATCAATAACAAATCTTGATAATTAAACACGTCATGTATATAAGACGCCGATTAGAGCTATACCTATCCATTTGATTTATTGAGCGCACCCGCAACCCGTAACAATGAGGAATATTAGCTGTATAATATTCCTGTGCCTAGTGGCATCACTAAGTAAGTAGTATTTTTTCTAAATAATCAAAAAAGTGCCTTAGATTTTTTTTATTTTAAACTTTACCTATTTTTATTATAAGTAAGGTTATAAGAAAGTAATATTAGCTTTACTTGATTAAAAATTAATAAACACGTATCTTGATTATCTCGGTTCGGATTAAAGAACTTTCTTATTATTTCAAATTAAGAAATTATTGATTATTTTCAAATGGATATGGATATACAGGGTGAATTTTTCAAATGTGCGTGGATGGGGAAATCCGAAACTATAAGGAACTATATTCACCCTGTATACCTACTTATTTAATAACGGATCTCAATACGCGGGAGCGTCTTGGCCAAGTTTATACTCGATTATCTATAATAATCTTAATTATATTACTCGTATTTTGTATATCTTACTACACACAACTACGGACAATTACTATGCGAAATATTTCTTTAAAATCAAGACATCAGGCCAATACGAAAAAGAAATATTTTTTCATTTACTTTCACTTAATAATCACTAGCAGTTGCCATGTGGATCGGCTATAAAATATCATGATATATGTTACAGATGCCATGAGATATCGATGTGACTATACATACTACCCTGAAGCTGACGGATGGCTGAAGCTGCACAAGATCCCCGCGGACTTCCAGGACGCCTGGCTCCGGTGTACTCTTGAAGGTATTTTAGACAAAAAAATATTTATTTATGATAACTTAAACTAGATCTACCACAGGTAGTCCTAATTCGATATCGTAGCATAAAAACTATTGAAACAATACAATGTCAATTATTAAACTAAAATTAAAATTAACAATCATCATTATTATAAAGCTGAAAGTTTGTGAGGATGGATGGATGGATGGATGAATGTTTGTTTGTTACTCTATAACTTAAGAACGGCTGAATGGATCTGGATGAAATTTGGCACAGACATAGATTGTAGACTGGAATAACATATAGGCTACTTTTATCCCGGGAGAACTTTAAAACTTTATCAATTCAGTCTATCCATATTCATCTAGAACCTAGACTTACTAAATTTATTCACAAATATAACCAACAGGTGGCGTCTTAGCATCACCAATAAATAATGGTTTAAGTCAGTCCATGCAGAAGCTCATTGGCAAGGAGTTGCAGACCAAGTTCCCAGTCCTCACTGGCTTCCACGCTACTGTCTCTAAAGGAGACTTCTTCTCCGTTGAAGGTAAGATGGTAAGACATACACTTGCAGAAGTAACAGGATTGTTATGGGCGGTATGCCATATGTATTTATTAGACATAGCTAAATATCAAACGTTAATTTATTATGCTGAAAGACGTTAACAAATGTGTAGATTAAATTATTAGAAATTTCCGGTAGCAGTTATAATACAGTAATGTTGTATCAAATAAGTTATATAA
>DWPV01001870.1:0-18962 GCA_018251915.1 Urbanus proteus proteus
AAGATGTAGTAACTAAATGCTTTTACCCGCAATAAATCAGTCAGGCGCAAACCTCGTCGTTTCATTGACGTTTCAGTATAGTTGCTCTGTATTTCTTTCCTTTTGTTAAAAAATATAAATATAATAAATAAAAACTATCACTCTACTATAAGTTCTTACTTTGTGGCCTGAGTTGCGGTTGTGGTCCATGCTCTGCAGATCGGTGTGAGGGCTGAGCAGCAGCTGCCAATGAAGGAAATTCGTTGGGGAAGTGTGACGAAGATGGCGGTGGCAGGGCCCCCCATCCTCCTGAAGCGCCGCTCGCAATCACACCGCTGTTCGATGTTGTTGTCTGAAAACATTTTCTATTATCATATTGCATTATAGACAAAATATTTTCAGAATATATTATTTTTATTCACTCCTGTAAGATCATATAGAGAAGCCATGCATTTGAAAAATATCTTAATTGTAGCCTTTTGGTTTATGGGAATGAAATGTAACAAGTATGTATTGTGCATTTCATAATTTTTATTTAAGTACAATATACAGAACCTTATTTAAAAGTTCAGGATTCTGACAGTAGCAATCATTTTTATGCGTAATATCACATAATTTTGAATACTTACTGTTGCTTGGGAGGTGCATGTTGCTGGTGTTGATACAGTTGTAGTTACAGCCGAAACAGAGCTGAAAAAATTGTTATTACATTGTTTAGAATGTCAACTAACTATTACTAATTCACTGTTTTATGCCACTGGCTCCCCTGCACTAAATAACTGTAGTTGTTCTCACTTGGGTCAAATGCTGGTGATAAAACTATAATTCCTCTTTTTATCTTAAAGTATTAGTGAAACAACTGTTCATTATAACAGTGACAAGAGTAAATTAAGAATATTGCAGATTTAACTTTCTTGTGGTTTAAAAATTTCAATTATTCTAATTATTTATTAATTCAGTACTAACATTACACAAAACATTTACCTTAATCCTCCAGGAAATACTCTCCTGTAGCATATTTTAAATTCAATTTCAGATTAATGATAAGCATGCACCAACTGAGTTAACAGTTAGTGGACTGTGTGACTGTGCGATTTGTATATTAAAAAATAAACTTACTTAACGTTTGAATCTTGACCTGTTTCTGTTTTTAAAGAAGGTAGATTAGCTGGTGGGCGTCTGGCAGAAGGTACTTTTCCAAGACTTTGCATTCCATGCTTGCGACTTAGTTGAGCTTTCACTGAGGACGGTTCAGAGTTTTCGTTCTGAAATTATCAAGTGCGTAAATCAAAAAATATATATTTCTAATCATTTTTATTTTACACGCATCGTAAACTATATCTGAAATTTTACAAAGGTTATTGAACAACAAACACCTACTTCCTATTCCTTTTGTGAGGAAGTGAACAATGCCATTCAATAGAACTCTAATAGGTAAAACCAGTAATTCCAGTGAAGGCCACTGTGTTTAACTGGAAGGTAATAATACATTTTGTGATTAACACTTGAAATTGAGTTAGAAAATTCGACTTCTAGTAACCATTACAATTAATATTGTTGGAAAATATGAATAATAATCCCAAAATAACAATGAAAAATACGAAGATATTATGATTATATAAAAATTAAAAATTTAAGGAGCACAGTGTGTGACCTATTTACCTTATTTATCCTTACATTTAGATGCGAAATTAATATTTATTTTTTGATAATATCATGCTTATTCCAACCTATTCTCTATTAACCAAAAATTCTGAGATATACGGATGTTAAGAGACTTTCACAATTTTAGACATCTTATATCTAAATCACAAGTGACTATTATAAATACTTAGTGCTATCACCATTACAATAAAACAAATAACTTATCATAACTTAACAATTCATGAGTTAATTAAATAAATGGAGTTCACAACATTTTGTATTACCCAGTATATTAAGTAATACATGCAGTGCTCAAGCAGTGTACAATTTACCATTATGGTGTTACAATATAGAAAGTTTAAGCATAAACTTGACCAATGGCTATAAGTAGGTCATAAGTATATTGCAATGTAAAACTCTGTCTATTCACAATTTTAACTGTTTTTTGTAGAAATAAGTTACTTCAGTATTTCGTAATTATGATACTCAATGCTAGTTGACTAAGCTCACTCAATAGTACTCACTTTCTGTGAAGACTATTGATTTTATGCATCCATATAGCTCATGAAATAGGGAAGTGTGAGGGAGGAAGATAATGTAATATTTTTTATTAAATTCAATACAACTTTCTAATCTCCCCTTTGTCACTTTAACATGGGTTTAAATTAGTGATATCTTGCATACACCCTCAGAGCTTGTTTTTGTGTAAAACGCTAAAAACTCACCTTGCTGGCGCAGTACAGACTATTGATGTCCAACTTCTGATATTTTTGCTTGCCGGACGTCGGCTTGCTCTGCGCCGTAGTGCCTCCGCCGCCCGGCGTCGAGAGTGCAGACATGCTGCGATGTACACACCATCAGGAGGTCACCCTCTCACCGACCACCAACTGCAACCAGCGCACACACTAGTTATACAATACACTGCACCACTGCGGTATGCCAAACATGTACCAACAATCACCACAAAGAATCGTCCTTCAATACTACTCTCGCGCTGTCTCGCTTTTTCTATTCACTTCACTAACAATTTTACGAAACAACTGCTATCCACATTAACAATTACTGGGTGCTAATATTCACAAATCACTAAAACAGGAGAACACTTTCACAGCACTTATGATGGAACAAATTTTGAGCCCTGCCCTCTGAAGTATATTGACGTGTTCGTGTTACATCCGTACGTTGAACGGACGCTGGATCGATGACGGCAATTTTTTAATTTTATTTTACAAATTAACACACTTCAATCTACACTCCTGTAACTCAAATAGCTTGAAATCCACCCAAAATAACGGTACTAACAAATTAATCTCTGGGAAAACGGTACATAACAAACCGAATTTATTTCTAAACGAAAAATAACAAAAGCAAAATATATGTGTACCTTGGTCCGTAATACTCAGTTATATGAAATTAAAATTATCTAAGCTCAAATGCTAATTTATTACAAGCAGATTACTTTAGATTTTTTCTTTATTCTACACTACCAAAACTTATATCACTTTATTTAAGATGGCGTCTCCAAAAGACGATCTCCTTCACAATCAATACTGTGACGTCACAAAGACGCGACACAGCGCACTCTACACCAAACATCAGAAAATAGGACATTGATGCGTTCAATTTAAATCAGCTTTAGATAAAAATTATATTGTTTAATGAGTCGATTCAAATGTGTTTTACATATTAAAAATGTTACTTCTTATTTATTAATAGTTTATCAAATTTATTTTAATAAACTTTTACGAACACTTCACTTTAACTATAAGGATGAGCACACACGTATAAATTTGTTTTATTTTTTTATTTTATGATGTGATAGTTTCTGATAAAATCTTTATGACAATGATTTAAGTTTTAATTGAAATACAAATCGTATTTTGCAGAGCTTGCCGGATTAATTAAAATAAGTATAATTTGTAGCAAGTGATTAAAATCAATATGATCTGGAAATATATCGTAATTCGTTCAGTTGTTTAGCTGTTCAAATTACATTTCTCATTAATTTCATATATTATGTTAACTCGAGAAATTAACATAACATAGATCTAAATTTATTAATCCGATATATTAAATCGAGCGTTTTCCACAGAAATAATTATCATTATAGCACGTTATCATAGCATTATAGCATATCATCAAGACATCAAATACGAATAAGACGATAATTTAGCTTTATTGATTATACTAAAATTATTATAAATTACTATTCAATTGCCACATATGCAGCATTTTCTGCTTGTCGTGCAAGATTGTTCAAATAATATTTCACTTAATTCTTGACTAGGTATCAGGAATTATTATATCTCAGCGTTATATAATGCAAGTATTAGGCGACTTGTGAATCATTATTTTAATATTATACCTATGTAAGATCTACATATTAATATTATTTGTTCTAGTTTTTTTGTGTAATAAACTTAGCTGAGTACCTATAAAATAATTTGATTTAAAGATTTTTTTGTACTTGTTTCAAGTCTTTGCAGGGAAGAAGTCGTGATTACAACATAGCATACCGATATTATATAACTACATCTATGTAGGTCTCATCAAGACCTATATATATGAACTAAAATGAGCTTTGGGTTTTGTCTGGTTCACGCTTGCGCAATACGACCCCGAGTATATTGATGGACGAAAAATCAGTAAGCGAGTGAAGATCTGCGGAGAAGTTCATAAAACGAAGAGTGTTTGAATAAACCGGCAGCCATGTCGGGTAACATAGGAATGGAACAATTGATTCCAATTGTTAACAAGCTTCAAGATGCTTTCACTCAATTGGGTGTGCATATGCAATTAGATCTACCACAAATTGCAGTCGTAGGTGGTCAATCTGCTGGAAAAAGTTCAGTGCTCGAGAATTTCGTCGGCAGGTACGTAACTCAATTAATTTTTTTTTCATTGATATTTTTATATAATATCACATTATTAATATATTTTATCATATACATTATTTTTTTAGTTAAGAAATATATAGTATACATTTGTACTCTAATAAAAAAATTTCGTAATGAAACATTCTACAATTGAAATTTAATAATTAATGTGAATTATGACTGATAATCGTCTAGACTAAGTTATTTCTCATGAAAATGATAGAATTGAAGTATGGACAACCCTAGCTACTGAAGTCTTATATAATAATAAAATATCGATCTCTAGACTTTAGTATTGATTAAGTTTTGCGTTAATGACCGTATTTCTTCAAAATAACGCACACATAAGACGATCATTCATAAAAGTAGTATTTTAAGTATTATTTTCGTATGTCTGCCCTACATTTGATGCGCATGTCACGCAGTATTGATCTCATAAATCTTGAAACATCTTTGTTTTTAAATAGTGATGTCGTATAGTAACGTATTTTGGTTATTTGAATTGGATTTTTGTTTTTTTTTCTTTAATAAAATAACAATTTAAATGAATTTGATTTTAAGTTAGAGCATCTTACAACTGCGTTCATCTCAAAATATTTTATTTATTTGTAAAACGGAACGTATCGTTACCATAACCACCCACCCACCACCATATTGAAAAATAAATTAGTTTATCGATGTTGTGAAGGATAGATGATGAGCAAATAATTAGTGTTTTTGAGTTGCAATAATTGATGTATCGCATGAAAAATGTCTGGAAATTTCGGAATGCAGCAATTGATTCCCATTGTGAACAAATTGCAAGATGCATTTGTTCAAATGGGCGTGCACATGTCCTTAGATCTTCCACAAATTGCAGTTGTGGGTGGTCAATCCGCAGGGAAAAGTTCGGTGCTAGAAAACTTTGTCGGAAGGTGAGCATTTTGGCCGAAATTTCAAAAATCTTTACTGAAGATAGAAACCAGACACCGTACCGCAAAATGGCTAACTGGAAGTATTTGCCTCAATATTTATTGTGGAAGTAACGACTTCAAACAATAGTTGTAATATTGAAAAATGTCCCAACTATCTATAATATTCCTGTTTCCCACTTCATTAATCTTCACTATAATATGGCTATGTTCGTTGAACATGCAAGGATACTACAATTTTACATGTTCAAGGTTTTACATAATATTCTTATTCAATTCTTTATTTTGATCAAAATAATTTAGCTTAAAGAGTAGACTACTTAAAAAATATATTTACAGTGGTTTAAAAGTTGTTCTTAAGTGGCAGCTTAAAATACAATTATGTTAGTGAAATAAATATTGTCGAATAACATGCTTATTTCTTGAGTCTTTGTTATTTCAACTCAACATTGTGCTGAACATAATAAAATACATGCTATTGTAACAACTTATTGACTGGATTGATTTAGATAAAATTGTGCTACTTCCTGTGTTAAAGATCTAGCTTATAGCAACATATTGTTATCTGTAAAACTGATATTGCCCCAGTTGTATTTCATTTATCTCTTTGTTATAAACTAGCAGCATGGCCTAAATTGGTGCTATAATGGCTCTTGTAATTGCTAAAAATGCTGTATACTTCAAAATAGCATTGATCCTTAAGGTGGTAGGACCCTAGGTTCAACTTCACGGGCACCACCGTCACATCTCGTTTCTATCAAATAACAACACGGTTAAGTAGTGCTCTCGTCTGGTTTGAGAGTGTGTTAAGGGAGGTATACTTGTTGAAGGTGTTCTAACTCGTACCTGGTACCAAAGCTATGACTAACCTCGGGTAAGACATCTTATCTGCGGTAGATTACGGATGTCCATGTGCAATACTACTTACTATCAAGTGCGCTATATGTTCATTTACTACTTCTATATTAGGAAAAATATAACAATAATCTATTATGATAATGTTATAAACGTCTTCATTGCAAGTTTAATAATATATTTTTTTCTCATGAAATATGAAATTGATTTAACTGTTCCTGTGGAATTGACTCCATTACCTTACCGTCCATTGCATATGCATTTCCATTTATGACTTTGCTTTCATAGGGCATTAACCTTCATGAAATGTTAAAAAAAACTTAAAAATTTGTTGGTTTAAGTCTGTCGTTGCTAGATCTGTTCATGTATCTCGCATACAATAATTTGATTTTTGTGTTAAATCCTTGTCAATGAGGCCCTTATGTAAGTTTCTTTAGGCAAGAATATATTACATTTTTCTTCACTTCTATAGTTATAGACGATTTCAGCTATCCTTAAAAACATTGGCAAATTTGGCAAAACAATGTAGTTGTTTTCTCTGTCCCTATATCCTTATGTATGCTTAAATCTTTAAAACAACTCAACAGATTTTGATGCATTTTTTTTAATAGATAGAGTGATTGAAGAGGAAGGTTTATATGTAATTTAACATGTGGAAAGCCACGGGCAAATGCTAATTATAGACATCACAATGATTCTGGCAACCATAGATAAAAAAAAAAATTCAATACAAGCAAAAGTGTCACTAAATTTTAGCAAGTATGTAATGAATTTCCGAGTAGAATTTACTCACAAGTCTTGGATGAGTCACATTCAATCATAAATGAATCAATGTATGAGTGTGTGTTTGTTGGATTATGGTAGATATACAATTTGTTTATTATTACCTGATTTTCACAATCAAGCAGCCTTGAAATGTACATTTCTGTAACATTTTATGTTGTAAATCCCGTTGAATAACATTGCGGAAATGGTTCTAGTAAGTTTCTACAATATACATTATATTGAGATACTTTGTTTATATTGGTATTGATTTCTAATATTCACTAAAATAAACGTGAAAGAGAAATGTGGAAACTTTTAAATGAACAATATGTAGACTTCATTAGTGAAATTTAACTTGTTAAGAATAAGAATGAAAGTTAAGGATAACTATTCAATTTATAGCTATTATTGTCAACAACTTTTGACTATTTTCATTTTAACCATTTTTATTTTCAGAGACTTCTTGCCTAGAGGATCCGGTATTGTTACCAGGCGACCTCTGATCTTGCAGCTCATCAATGGCAACACAGGTATGATTTTCTTTAATATTTGATATTGATTTAGTAAATAAGCTTGAAGACCAAATGGTTACTAGACATAAAATCAACTCCGAGCGAGTCTATCTCTGAGGTCCGAGGTCTTGTTTTATTATCTCTGAGGACTACTTTATAACTCTTTGGGCCCCCTTTTCGTGCGTTATCATTCCTCTTCATTATTATTTCTTCTCCTATACCATTGGGTTACTTTAAATTGTTTTGCTGAAAAGATTCAGAAATATGATATACATAGACTCAACATTGTTTGTGTATACTGTACTATTTTCTTTCTTGGTAAATAAAGTATTTCTATTTCTATTTCTATACAGATGAAGATGATATTAAACAGATGATTTTTGGCAGCTAAGTCATACCCTTTGTGTTTAAAAATTTCAATTTGATAGTTCCAGTAAAGGATTACCCCTAGTACTCATTTATTATGTTTAGTGAAATTTTAGACCTTCTAGCGGGCCGTTTAGGTGCTAAAATTTTACTATGGAATGGGCACAAATGTAAACCAAGATAATTTCAAGGAAATGTAACAAACTCATACTAAAGGTACAGATAGTATATAAAACTGTTATCTCATTCTTTTTTTCATCTGGATCTGACGGTACATTGATAGAAAAAATAGAATTATGCAACCAGAGAACAATTTTGAAGTCAGATATTTCACATTGTGTTTATTTAAATTTGATTAATATTGTAGAAAATATTGTTCGCATATTCTAGGCATGTATGCTGGGAGTAATGCGAAATCATCCGATAAGCGTGTAGTTTGTCTACTCTGAAATAGTCAAATGGTTATCAACACGGAATATGGTTCAATACCTAATTCGATTTTTTTTTAACTTGGTGATAATATCATATGATTGGCGGATATTTTTACCATATTAATCTTGTGTTTTCACAAACAATTTGTAGTATCATTAACCTTCAGTCGCCCGTGTACTGTGCAAGGAACTAATTGTCAGTATGCGTTAACATGTAATTTTAATAATCAGCTCCATCCGGCGATGTTTTTGGCTTCTACGTGTTGTAAAATATACATACAAAGTTAGGTCTGTTCTCTTATTAGAGGGGACATCTACCTACAACGGTAGGCACGTTTTTAAAAGAGGGAGGGTGGAATAATTGCTGGGCGGGCGATATTCGAGGAGGGAAGGTGAGGGGATCGTAGCTACGTGATAACGTATGCTTTGCTTTGTAAATTCCTATTAGACTATGTACGAGGTTAAAGAGATAGTAACATGAGTTTACAAGTTCGGTTTTTATTACATTTTATATTAGGTATCATGGAAGAGTATAGAAAAGCAAGTTTATATTTCCATAATGTCACTTTTTCAAAAGTAGTTTGATATCTTTCGTTTTTTATTGAAACAGTTTATTTTTGATAATCTGTCTTAACAATATTTATTCAATAAATACATCATTTGCAATTTATTAGAAATATTTGTAACTAGTTGCGCTCTGCAGTTTCATTTGCGATTAATTAATTATGGTATTTTCGTACAAATCGCACTCATGTTTTATAGCCTTCCTTTATAAATGTTCAAGTTAATTCCAGAAATATATTTTCGTATCAGACTGGGAGTGCGTTCAAAAAACATTTTTTTCAGTTTTAAAATATGAACATGAGTTAGATGTGACGTCACGAAGCTTATGACCCCTACTCCGTTGTCAAGCAATTTCACCTCCTTCTGTGAGAAGTAATTTATGGATGACGTGACACGACCTTTTGTATGACGTAAAACGATATTCAAGCTACTCTAAAGCCGGTCACACACATACCGTAGGCGAAACTGACATTTGCAAGTGAGACTATGATTATGTACATACATGACAGTGAATATTCATCTATTCCCAGATATACATTGTGGAAAATGTCTTTATGTAGGTCACATATTCTTCGTTGTAAATTAATTTAACACTCATGAATAAAAAAAACGTTATTTATTTAAAATGTGCATAGAAGTGTATGGCAAGGGCGAAGAAAAGTTTTCAGGACTTAATCTAGATTTAATGAACATGATTATAGTCTCAATTTCGGAAGGTTCATCTCATGATGAGAAGGATTCAGGCCGTAATCCAGCAAGCACGATAAGTTTCCAACAAGATGTTTTCTTTCATCGTCTTCTAATACATACATCGAAAAAGCTACGATGCGAGAGGTCGAGTTTCTAACCATTAGCCTTTTGGGTTCGACTTCCTAATATACACGGCTGAATTATGTATGATTCACATGATTATTACAGTTTGTTTTAACGGTAAAATAAAATAAAAATGAGGAAAAACAAGAGCTATCCTCAATGATTTCAAATCGTTGTGATGTTAGCCAAATTTTAATGCTATTATTAAGCCTAACTTCAATGAATACCGGAGTTTTACATTGGGACAGATTTTGTATAATTTTAAGTATCATAAAAATCACTTCATGGTAATGGTTAAAATGAAAATTTCAGTCTATATATGTCTGCCTTAACACACCCTTCAAACTAGAACAGCAGCAGTTCATAGTTGTTCATAGTTGTAGGTGTTGTTCAGACGGATCACGGAGGATTTTACTACCATTGAACATTAATAGGTAACTCTCATAATATCTAATTAGTAACTATACATAATAATATAATGTCTTTCTCGTAGAATATGCGGAGTTTCTGCACTGCAAGGGCAAGAAGTTCACAGACTTCAACGAAGTGCGCGGCGAGATTGAAGCCGAGACCGACCGCGTCACTGGCTCCAACAAAGGCATCTCGCCGGTGCCCATTAACTTGCGCGTTTACTCGCCTAATGGTATGTTATTTGTAATGTTACCTTATATGTTATTATTGTGTAATTCAATAACAGGCAGAATTCCAGTAGAATGATTGATGGAAAATATTTTATCTTGGGTAAGCTTATATTATTGTTGTTCGAGGGAGAGAAGGGAGTCGTCTAGATCAGCTGAAGAGGGTTTCACGAAAGTTGATGGTGAAAATGAAGTGACATAAAAAAGATCTTCCAATAAGTGGGAAGGATGGTATATTTGATAGGTCTTTCCTTTTCGGTTTCTTTCGATCCCTTGAGCATGGGTGTACTTAAGTACTTTCATCAAGATATGGGAAGAAAGGTTTAAGCCCCTAATTTAACTTAGCTGAAGTATTCGTTGTAGTAAGTTATTTATTAGTGTTATTTCATTACAACAAATTATTTGTGCATTCCGCTTATCGGCACATGAATACATGTTTCTTCTGAACTTACGCTGTTGAATAAACAACTACGCAGATATTTCAAACAGTTTATGTTATAGTATCAGTTAGGTATTTGTATCTGTTTAAACATAAATCTGTTTCTGTGGTCATCAAGATTTTTTCAAACGTAGCATGAGATAATTACGTTGGACTGACTCATACGTTTTGCACGTCGTTAGCCATCAATCCAATAAGTTCTCAAGCGTATGGAAGCCTACTATTAAAATAGTACCTATTTTGTGACGTGTTGTGGAAATGTTTAGAAGCAGAGTTAAATGAAGAGATATTTCTAGATAGCTTAAATAACGGGTATTTTATTCATAGTGATTATTATCTGCTTACTGCGTCTTAAGGAGGGTAATGACCATTTTTTTGGCACACTCCATAGAACAACCGTTTTACTTGACGGATTTTAACATAACTTAGACTATATAATTCCTGTAAACAGATAAAAAAAGGAAACGAGATAAAACCTTTTTCCGTTTAAATTGGTTAAACGTCATAAAAGTCATGTACTTTTTAATTTAATTATATATTTATTTAAGTACATATTGACTTATGCATTCATTATTGAACCACAACTTTAAAGTTTGATCCTGTACTCTTTACCTTGATCGAAACAATCAAATCTATTGATTTCCTGGATTGACGTAACATAATGTAGTAGCATTAAGGTAGGCATGGGTTATTAGCTGCGTTGAAGGCGGCTGTTTACGACGGCCGCAGTTGTTTACTCGCCTAATCCCTGTTACCTCGTTAAGCGGCTACACCGTCATACACTTGCAAATATTTTTATATGCTTTAGATTATTTGCAACTATCTCGGGAGAGAATCTAGAGCTTTATGTCAGTGATTTCATACAGATTTTAATCGCCAGTTTTTCAGACTGTTTAAAGTTTTTGGACTGAGTCCTACTGTGATACTTATTGAAACCACACTGATAGGTCTTTTGCCCCAGGAATCAGAGTTTTCTTGTTTTTCTTACCTGGGGCACTGTCATAAAGATTTAATTTAATAACTTAAAAAAACGGATATTATATTTTACACTATCGATTGGCACGTGTAATGTTTAGATATTTCATTTAGATTAATAGCGCAGATGTTGCTATAATCCGTTAATAATCTGATAAAACAATGAATAAATGGGGGAGACGTCAATAACCTTTACTTATATCTATAATATCAATATAAATCGTGTATTTTATTCATGCATTCGGGTCATTAAACACAGATAATAGAAGTGATTTCCACCGTCATAAAATTATTATGTAGTATGTATGTCGCGTGGAGAAGTAAAAAGTTGCACAGTTTTTATTTAAGTATGTCTTTTCAACGGTGATATTATGTATTACTGTAAACGAAGGGTTGTTCAAGGAATTTCAAATGGACGATGGTAGGATGGGCGGATGGGCCGATAATAGATAGGTAATGCTTAGTATTACATGTAGTAGGTTTTTATGTCACAATTACTTTATTTATTTTATATACATTTTTAATTCCATCATTTACTATTGAATCTTGTGGTAAGGTCTAAAAATAATAAAAATATTACTTTCCGGGACACTAAACACCATAAAACTAACAAAGTGTAACACAATTTTTTTCCCGTTACTACTTTATTATTTTCCTTAAATTGTAAAAAATTACCTATCGTCATTTTAATAATCATGAAAGATTATTGCCATAATGATAGTCTCCTGTTTAACAATGAGTTGATTAGGATTCTGAAAGATTTTATATTGGATAATAAATATGGTGGAGTGTTCGAAGCATACATTAAGGATATGTATGTATGACGATCATAGCCGGATTAACCATAAGGCAAAGTAGGCAGTTGCCTAGGGGCCCACGTCCAAAGGGGGCCCAAACACGAAAAATAAACGCAATTTTCAAACAAAAAAATTATTATCCAAATCAGTCCATGGCGGAGAAATTGAGTGACATCCATAAAAAATACGGCTGAATTAAGAACCTCCTCCTTTTTTGAAGTCGGTTAAAAAGGCAAAGGGCCCTGAGTATCGAGCCCTGAGTACCTGCCTAGGGCCTCTTACAGGGTTAATCCGGCTCTGATGACGATACATTTTTTATACATTTTTAACGATGTTTCCTGATAAGTGTTATATGTATGTTGTCAAATATGTTCCTTAAAAATATTACCGGATGTTAGTGATATGTTTGCATTGAAGAGACTTTTAGATTCCAGCAGTGACGCCATGTATGACGGGATCTTTATCATGGCTGTTGAATACGTGACTCAACTTTGATAAGTGTCTGAGATAAATTACAAGCTTGTTAATTTAATAGATGGCACATTGAGTGGAATTACGAATAGTTGGTAGTTGTATAGCAAAAATCATCGTAAAATAATGAAATGAAAGAATACTTCACTCATCTCAGAGCATAAAGCTGGAATCATGAAATTTCGACAATAGGTTGATTTTATGATATAGAGTCTATATCATAGACTATATTATAGACAGAGTACAGAAATTGTTAATTGATATTTGGCCTCTATGGAGGTTAAATAGAGGCTAAATGTTTATATTATACATTGCGCATAAACAGTCGCGGGCTACAGCTACTAAATCATATAATTGTTTCTCGTAGATTTTTTGCCTGAACGTTGTAATTAGATTTTTAATGAAGATGTAAAATACTTAACACTAATTTAAAACATTTATGCTATTCTAAACTATGTAAATTCCAATTGAAAGAAGGAAAATGAATAGTCGGCTTAAGTGCCACTAACAGAGGCCTCTTCAGACATTGGAAATGAGTAGCGATGCCAAATGAATTCATAAGCATTCTTTTAAGCCACTAATAAAACGAACTTGGAACATGTTCTTGGCATTGATTTATGCGAATGCATTTTATTTATAAGTTTTAATTTTATTTGGATTTTCTAGAATGTCAATTCCGAAACGGTATTTAGTCTTGAAAGCGCTTACCTGCTTATATGTTTTTACTTTAGGCGTTCGTAATTATTTTTATACGATTAATTGCATATAAATTAAATATTTTTCACTGTAATAAATAATTCAGTTATTGTAATGCACGATGCACTCACGCGTTGCAAAAATTGAGGTACCTAACGGTAAAAACTCGGTTTCAAATAATAATCTATAACAAAATTTATTAAATTTTAAATTGGTTTTAGTAACCCATTTGTGTGCGATGAATTTAACTGTAACTAAATGTGTGAGTCCTATTCTATTGGAAATTGATAAAATTTGTCTATGGGTGATCAACATTAATACCAAATGGACTCTAAGCCCGCTTGCCATTTCTTTAACATGTTTAAGACTGATAATAAGTGGTTGTTTATATGACAGGAGCAGTCGTTAATACTTTCACCGTCGTGTCGGATACCTACTTCCATTTTATTATGCTTTGTTCTCCGAATAGACCAATTGGCCCACGCGTCTATTATTGTTCAATTGTTTAATAATTATTTACACGTAAAACGTTCCGTTATCAAGAGTGGCGCTTCAGTGAATGCGATAGAATGTTCTTGAAAGCTAGAAGCCTATTGGGAATTCATGTTGTGGTAAAGGTTGAAAACGTTGAGAACAAATTATTATAACAATTAATGAATTAATAATGACATAAACAATTAAACACATCAAAGAGTAGGTATCATTATTATAAATGTCACATCACTGATCGATTCAGGAGTTTCGTTTGGGAATTTGTTGAAGCCATTTTCCTCTCTTCTCCTGGATCCGTTAGTGCATTATATAATAGAGCTTGTAAATTGAAGTAACAGGAATAAAGTAGAAAGGGAAATTTATTTTCAATCCGTAGACGGATTGAATAATTTCAGTATGTAACAAGATTGCAAAAGATTTATTTGATACATTAGTATGCAATACATATGCGGGAGTGTCGACAGTGACCCAGTTGCCCATTCAGTTCTCATTCAGTGCTCTACTATAGTACGTCTTACGTAGTAGATCGTCTTAATCCCAAGCCAACCATGAATTCGCGAAGTCAGAATAGGCAATAAATCTTATGAATCGAATTTCGTCTTAGTTTTGCTTTCAAAGCACTATTGAATACCGTTTTGTACATTGATTATATGAACGAGAGTTAAAGTAAGTACTATGGTTCACATCACCAGATAAGATTACTTGTCAAGTATATTTCAATAGTTATTGAGAATTAAACTTTGTTAACATTTATTTGGTTCATAAACGTTAATTTTGTTGAACTTTTATCTTAATTGTTATTGGGTATTAATGGAACTTGTTCCTGTAGACCTGGGATCAGAATAGGGCTACGGTATCCGCTCCAATCCCAATGCGTCATTTTTCAAGGCTTCCCCCCTCAACAAAAAGGTATTAAATGAAACTTCGTGGCTTTCATGCATCTCGATAAAATGATATGCGTGCATGAAAAGATAATAATGCGATTTTCCGGGCTAGGCGCAAATAAAATAAAGACATTGTGGAACTCCTTGACAAACGGAAAAGAAAACTTTAATTTATAATTCGGCGTCTTCAACAGTACACTTTTATATACTCGTAGTGCTCGTATGTATTTTTGTGAAATCATCCGAAATATTGTTTTAATAAAAAAATTGAATTATCGGCAACGATCGAGATAACTTAGATGCGTTGATTTATTAAGTTTGTTATTTCGGTCAAAAGATAAGAAATGATAACAACTGTGTGAAAATAGCTATAACATGATTAATATTGTTCATGTTTTTATATGATTGAAGTATGTAGCATATGAGCAAGCAGTCTACCTGAGGGTCACTGCAGACCATAGACATCTGTAATCAACTCTATGTAGGACTTTGATTCAACCTGAAGTCGATCACAGATGCGTTTCTACTCATGAGGACCAGATGGTCGCTTCATATGTTTGTCAGCACACACTGAAACGCAAGAACTGTTTCTCGTTATAAACTATAGGATTGACCAGAGACACCTTCCCGATCGAATTATGAACAGGTAATTGGTTTAAGAATACAATTAAAATTACAATCTGCTGCTACTTTAGGAGAGACGAGATTCCATATAATCATGTGTCATTCGAGAGCTTCGCTTTATCTTATCGTTTTTAATTTTATCTCTTTTGATTCATGTTTGTTGTGACTGTGGAGTGTCATTGTTCGGAACGTTACAATTAAACTGCGATTTATGCGATTACGGATCCTCCTCCTTTACGCTTCATGAGTCATTAATAACAAACAATACTTCTATCGTCGTTACGAAAGAACACTTGTGGCCAGCAATGGGAAGAGCGTATTAGGTGATGGGATACTCATTAACATTGATGGATAAAACAATGATTTGATTTATAACATAGGTAATTGTAATGATTAAATGTATTGGAATGTAAAGGACTAAAGAATTGTAAACTTATCTGTCTTAGAAACTTATATCGAATTGAGATAATATTAAGATATTGCATATGAGTCATCATTGTTACTGCTTCAATGTTGGGATGCCACATATTCTTCGTGCTAAGTGAGGATCTAAAGAAAGATGTTATTTTATATTTCTTACCACGAGTGTTTTCTATTTATTCAACTAGTACTTTAAGAGCTTCTCAGGAGCATATCTCTTCTTTTTGTACGAACTTTTACATAGCAGGGCCTAAGATACTAAAACCATAAAATAGAGGATTACTTTATGATTCAGATACTCATTAGCACTCGTTAAAATACTCAAATTAATAGGGATTGAATGTTTTATCCTTTTGTATTATAGTCTGTACGTCCGATGATGCGGACAATAGCTCGTAGCGCTAGTACCTACCGAATAAATTGAAGTCAATTCTTTTCATTTCAGTTCTTAACTTGACGCTGATCGACTTGCCCGGTCTGACGAAGGTGCCGATCGGTGACCAGCCGATCGACATCGAGCAGCAGATCAAAGCCATGATCTTCCAGTTCATCAGGCGCGAGTCTTGCCTCATCCTCGCAGTCACGCCCGCCAACACCGATTTGGCGAACAGCGATGCCCTGAAACTTGCCAAAGAAGTAGATCCCCAAGGTTTGTCAATACTTATTACTTAAACGTAAAAAAGTGCTAACTCTTAGAACATAATATATGTTGGACATATCATTATTGCACACTTGAATTTTTGACATTCATGACAGAAAAAGTAATCAGATGGCAATTCCTCTGGTGTTGCAAATGTCCATAGGCGGCGGTGACTACTTTCCATCAGGTAGCCCGTCTGCCTTATCGTTAGGTATAATAATTATAAAGAAAAGATAGATAAATAATTAATTTTAAGTAAATAAGAATTACTTTTTAGATTGATAATGACGACACTGACGAATACCTACTATACCTTATGAACTGAGACGGTATAATGTACACAAGCGTATATTCAGTAGTGGTGCTAATCTTCATACAGGTCTGCGGACGATCGGTGTGATCACAAAGCTAGATTTGATGGACGAGGGCACGGACGCTCGTGACGTGCTGGAGAACAAACTGCTGCCGCTGCGACGCGGCTACATCGGTGTCGTGAACCGCTCGCAGAAGGATATCGATGGCCGCAAGGACATCTCCGCTGCTCTTGCCGCTGAGAGGAAGTTCTTCCTCAGGTAATATTTATGTTATGTGCGACTTCTTGATTGATGTGGTTTAAAAATTAGTATAAGTTTCATAAGGAATTTCATTTTTTTAATGTTTTAGAGAACCGTACTGAAAGTTTTAAATTTGACTAAATGTATAAATTCAGTTTTGTAAATCATAAAATATTGTGATTGTTCATTTACATAAGAATGGAAGTGGGGTTCTGAGCATTTTTACTCTATGGATCAGCATACCTTTTGGAAAAAAAAGAAGACAAAGATACCATTGAAAGTATTTTTCATAGATGATA
The DNA here is from genome assembly GCA_018251915.1 of Urbanus proteus proteus. NCBI lineage: Eukaryota > Metazoa > Arthropoda > Insecta > Lepidoptera > Hesperiidae > Urbanus > Urbanus proteus. Next base: position 17,646 of record DWPV01001870.1, read on the forward strand.
TAATAGTAAAATAGAACCTTACGTAAAATTGAAAGTTTCACAAATTTCCAGCCATCCATCGTACCGTCACATCGCGGACCGGCTGGGCACCCCGTACCTGCAGCGCGTGCTCAACCAGCAGCTCACCAACCACATCCGTGATACCCTGCCCGGCCTCCGCGACAAGCTGCAGAAGCAACTGCTCACCCTCGAGAAGGACGTCGATCAGTACAAGCACTTCCGCCCCGATGACCCCTCCATCAAGACCAAGGCTATGTTGCAGTAAGTAGAATACCACTCATGCTCAACTAGCAGCTGAACAACCATATCCGCGACAAGCTGCCTGGTCCCCGCGACAAGCTGCAAAAGCAATTGCTCGCCCTGGAGAAGGACGTCGATCAGTACAAGCACTTCCGCTCCAATGACCCCTCCATCAAGACCAAGGCTATGTTGCAGTAAGTAGAATACCACTCGTGCTCAACTAGCAGCTGACTAACTACGAGCGTGACAAGCTGCAGAAGCAACTGCTCAACCTCGATAAGGATGTCGACCAGTACAAGCACTTCCACCCTGATGACACCTCCATCAAGACCAAGGCTATCTTGCAATAAGTTGAGCATAATAAATAGAGTTAAGGATAGCTGATGACATACTCTAGCAACAATATTTATTTTAAAACCTACAGATGCACCTGATGACTCAAAAATTTACAAAGATGCAAATAAGTCTCAGAACTTTTGCTATCATGGTAGCAAAGATCAAGGCTATGTTGTATTAAGTAGGAAATACGCTGTTTAAGGACTTAATTGAATTCGCTGACGTAAACCAAAAGATTAATTGATTTCCTGCATCTGAAAAACTCACATAAGAAATAGCTGCATTAGAAAGCACTTGTTTAAACATCTCTTTCATTATTTATCATTCATTTTGTTCTTTTCTTATTAATATGTCTTTCAATACCACCTATCTTTGCCAGAATGATCCAAACTCTCCAAACTGATTTTGAGAGGACTATCGAAGGGTCCGGATCGGCGCAGATCAACACCAACGAACTGTCTGGCGGTGCTAAGATCAACCGGCTCTTCCACGAACGATTCCCATTCGAAATCGTCAAGATGGAGTTTGATGAGAAGGAACTGCGCAGGGAGATCGCGTTCGCCATTCGAAATATCCATGGTATTAGGGTGAGTATGTTTTAAGTATGAGCTTTTTATCAGAATTAAAATTCTTTTTGCTAAACGCAGTTGTTTAGTACTACATACTCAGATAAATAAAGTAGGTAGATCTATCATTCCTAACAAAAAAATGACGCCATTTTTAAAATGGTCGCGCTATAAA
>DWPV01001871.1:0-18958 GCA_018251915.1 Urbanus proteus proteus
AAGAAAAATACAGCAGGAAGTGTCATATAGGTGGATTGACACGACCGCCAGTATGATAATATAGTCAATAATATAGTCGACGATCCGAAAGTACTCAGTTACTTTGAGATAAGGTTGGAGATAAGGTATAGTTACGCGACTCAATCATTTTTCAACAATGTTATGTACGTTAATGTCACATTGTTAATAGTCCACTCAAAAGTATTACGTATTACCATGTATTACATTGTACGAAAGGCATATTATTAGGTGTCATGACTACCAAAGTTGACAACAGGCGACCAATAAAAATACAGGTTACTTTGTGGTAAGAATACAATTACTGATTTCTATGTGTTGTTTTAGCTTCACTGGTTTCCATACCAATCGGCTCATATATCCCTTATATCTTCTTTCCCTTTTCTGTGGTTTCCATTTTGCATGAATGCAAAATACAATACAACATACAATTTGCACTGTGTGGATACCCCTGTGTAAACATCATTTTATTTTAGTCACAGACTACCAATTAAATTGGACATAATGAAGTTAGTCATTACGTATACCGATTTTATTAGATATATTTTGAATTTGATTTCCGATCAAAAATCGATATAAAAGTACAATAATGAACAACTCTTAGTATCGATAGTATTAAAATATTTTCAGCTCTAATATTTTGTAATAACAAAGATGATTACCATTAATTAATATTTATTTATAGCATTTTGTACTTTAACTATAAAAAAAATGTTTCGATAGTATTTCGATATATCACTTCACATACCAATATCGAATATTGTCGCTGGTTGCATTGCACTTCGCGGTTCACGGTGCGCACATCACTGATTTACTACTTGAAAAACTTGAGTGTGCGTCGGGTGTATTGTATTGCAATAGTTTTATTGTGTTTCTGTCTTTCTGTTCTAAATTTTGTTTCTGTTTAACATAATTGATATAAAGTGTTATGCGTGCTAGTTAGTTATTTAAAGAGCATTTATACATTAATTTAACTCTGAAATAAGTGCTAGAGTAACAGCATTTAATTCGGATGTATAGCGCTACATGTAAGTATGATTATAATTATTATTCTTTATGTAAACATAAACATTACTTTATAAACGACGATATTATTGTTTGTTCTCATTTAAATATATCACTTTTCTACCAATTGTGCACTATTAATATATTTCTTGTTATATTAATATTCTAGCATTCAGATATTAAATTATGATTAGCTCAAGAATTTAAGTTTTTAATCTAAAAGCAAGTTAAATAAAAACTTCAATCTAAAAGCAAATTATTCTTGAAATATGTGATCGTAGTATATTTTAAAGTTTAAGGGAATGTGTATCAATATACTGAATGCCCTAGTTTTAATTATAATTGCCTCAGAATGGCCTACTTGTGTCAAGATTGATAAGTATTTTGAATTCAGATTCAGTGGAAACAGTTAAAGTTATTTTGAGAGTGGAAAACTTGTGAGTAATTTGGCTACTTTGCTAATTAATGTCATGAGTATTTCTTATTGTTCCTTAGTTAACAATTTATCATGGTCCTTGCAGGAATGGTTTATTCTAAATATTAATTAAAGCCTACATTCTCAGATAAATAAAGTAGGTAGATCTATCATTCCTAACAAAAAAATGTAGCCATTTTTAAAATCGTTGGGTTATAAAAGTGATTATGTGAGCGTAAATAAACTAAAGGAACTGACAAGGAACCATGCCAGTTTTGTGTGTGTGCGTATAAATACATGAACGTAGCGTGGTTTTTTGGCTTCACTCAAATACAAGGCGGTGAGTAATCTTCCTATTTTATTTATCTGAGCCTATATTAAACATTTTAGGGCAATGTACAGGTTATCAAAGTTCACTATAAACTTTGAGTACAACATTATGATAATGGAATAAAAACAAACGTTAATTTCAATTCACATTCAGCGTTAATCCTTTGCAACATCTGCATCATTAATATACCTCTGTTGTTTATTAATTTGGGAATGGCTAACATAAAATGATATTTTGAAGCATAGAGAAATATTATGTTGATAAATGGTTAAATATCAAATGGCAATTACATTGGTCAGATATTGTTGGGTAAAGAAGTTGTTATCACCATTAAACATTCACCTTTATCTGATTCATCTCTATGTGGATTTTTGATATGTGGCAGAAATAAAAAAATAATAATTAGTCTTATTTTGGGGTTCAAATATAGTTGTTAAAACTCTTTTTCTATAGCTTTGGCCTGTTATAATATTATTCATGTTTAAATACAGTAAAATGTCTATATAATGAAACTGAAGGGCTGTACATTTTATGATGTTACTGAGAGTGTTGTAAATGGAAAGAAATGAATATTAGAAACAAAAAAAGGCTAATCTAGCCCAGTATTAGTAATAACATAAAAACAATATTGATTTGAATGCTATTGTGTATAACTCTTTATATTCCTCTGGCGGCTTTTGCTCTACTAGTACTAATTTGTGAGTAGCTAAGAATGTAGGTATAGATAATCCATGTCTCCTACTAAGAATAGTCTACAAGTGCAAACAATTCCAATTTGTAAACAAAAGATTGAATTTCTAAAAAAGTTTTGTGTACATAATGCCGATTGCCGAGTTTATTAAGGTCTAGTATAATGAAAAGTGAAAAAACATGTGTAATAACTTGTGTGCTGCATAGTTTTTACTGATTTTGGCAACTTAAATGGTACTTCTTGTTGCTTAATTGTCTTTATTCAGAGTAGGTGTAACTCTATATAGAGGGTATAGAAATGTATAGAAATCATTGTATAGAAAACAAGCATAACCAACCAAAGCAGCTGATTTTGACGCTTTTGGTGTTAATTCAAGTGACGTTACACCAAGTTTACACTGTATTTTAGAAACTGGTTTTGAATAAATTTAGTATGAATCATGTGAAAAATATGAACGTGAAAAACAAAAAACTTACAACAAATAATATGTATCATCTTTGTGGTTTTCATTACACGGCCATATGTGGCTTTTGTGGGATAATCAAGTGTTTATAGTACTTACTCACATGTAAACACATTTATAATTTAGGTCCATAATACAAATATATTGTACTGAGGCCCACCTGGTGGTTGAAACTCAGTATTTGTTTCAGGGTCCAAGGTTTGGATACCAGTCATGGCTAGAATTAAATTACCACTTTTTAACTGTTAAGGAAAACATAGGAAATAACATACTCACCCGTGGATTATTTAAAAATTTAGGTATATGAAGGAATGTGATAAATTCACACTTGACTAGTATGGTAAACTAAGTTATAAACCCCTTTCAATCTGAGAGGAAATCTGTGCCATGCAATAGAACAATAATGCATTGATGGTGACAAATAGATTGAGAACCATTAAAGTTGGTTAATTCTTAGTGCTTCAACTCTGGAGGCATTACTGCCACGCTTGTTGCCACTGAATAATAATGATTCAGCTAAGAGTTGTTATGTTCTGGTTTGAAGTCTGCTGTGTCATTGAAAGTTCTGTCAAAATCGGTCCAGCTGTTTATCTAAGCCAAACAGATAATTAAAATCTTGATCTATACAAATAAATAAAATTGAAGTGTCTGTTAGTGATTTCAAAATAACAACTTTTTATTCAATGCATATGAAAGTATACGCAATACCTATAACAAATATGCATTTTTTTATGTCTGTCTGTCTGTCTGTGTGAGATAATCTTCTAAACGGCTGGACCAATTTTAACGGGACTTTTACTGGAAGATAGCTGAAGGTCTGTGGTGTAACAAAGGCTACCTTCATTTTCGAAAAATCCAATAGTGCGCGCTCCACAGGTACGTGCGCGCGGTCGCGGGAGCGCTGTTTGTCACTTATATAGGTTTAAATATCTATGCCTTTTTCTTTTTCAACGCGGGTGACCAGCTAGTAATTATATAAATTTTAAATAACTTTACATGGCAAAAAATGTTGTGTAGTAGTTGTGTGTGTGTAGTTTATAGCCAGAACTCAGATAAATTTTATCTCAGAGCCAGAAAGACAACTAACCAATATTATACATAAAAACGTCATGTTTTAACAAAAAACAGTGCAATTTGTTGCAAATCTAAAATTCTGAATTGAGATCAAAAGGCTAACAGTTTATGTTTTTATTCATGAACATTTGGTTACGTTTTGAGTTGCAAAATTGCAAAATATTTTTCTTTTATCTGTCTCTTTGCTCAGTCTTCTAGTATATCAAATACTTTGTAAATGGTATTGACCTACTCTACAGCAAGTACTACAAGGTTGCATTATGTTTCAATATAATAATTATTTTCTAAGAAAAATATTATTTCACTTTACCTGACTTTATGTAGGATTGTATCTTTTGTATAACTATAATGTGTTATGCTGAAATAGGAAATTAATTATATTAAGTAGGTATTTATTGCTGAATCTGAGATCATAATTGATATAGATCATAGTTTGCACCGGTGATTTACTGATAGTTAAGATATAAAAAAATATATAACATTAAATGCTATTATCTATTTTAAACAATTACTTATGCACATGAATATAGTTGCATAGACTTTCCAAGGAGAGATTCGTCTGAAGGGAAGGGAAAGGAAAATGTAAATCGAATTATAATTAAAATATTTTAACTTCAATTGACAGGTAACCCTCCTACAATGGCATCCACCACTATGATCGAGACGGTCACTATCACCAGGCCGCTAAAGGTAAGTGCAGATATAATATTCACAACTGCATATTACAGATAGGTACGTCTTTCGCGCGCAATTTTCCGCATCCGAGTATGTAGTAAACGCTTGATCCAATTAAAAAAGCCATTTGATGTACCTGTATATTTTATTATCTCTTGAATACTAACAAGTGCACAAGACCCTGTATTGGATTAGTGTAGCTACCTCGCGTGTAGTTAGTAAAGGTTTGCGACGGGATGCAAACGCACGGAAACTTGACAGCGAGCTACTTGTGGCAACCGGGGGAGCTGGCCCGGCGGATGATGGGCGAGCGGCCCGCCCCGGTCCCGCCGACCAGAGACCTCTGGCCCCCGCCGCAGCAACCCTTGAGCATCAGCACGTTACACATCGCATATCTACACGACGACCCATCGCCCCGACGTGCTTCCTCCACGATACCGATATCGACTCATCCTTACAATATAACGACGGCGCCGATTGAACGTGAATACAGAAGACCGCGCGTTTGCACAGTCGGGACTAACACCGACCCGCCACCGACGATTCTCAATAGATTGCGACGTCTCGTGAAAAAAGACCGCAATTTGCCCGAGGGATGCCCACCGCCTATTTATCTTAGACCCTCTGCGAGAGTGTGCCCGGAAAGGGACGATGAAGGACCGACCCGGCGCGCAATTAATGGTATTAAAAGAGCCATATCATCCGCTAGACATCGTATTGCGCCAGGTGCGGAACATGTGGACAGTCCCAAGATAGTTTACGATATATCAAAGCCGGGTGACCGAATGGTGACCACATTTGGTGTGAAGGAACCTAGAAGATGGTGGAAACTTCCTTCCAGAACTGAATGTTCACGTCGGATGCGTAACTTGGGACGCTGTTACGAAACACAACCGCAACCTCCGCCTCGTCGTCAGCCAAATCCTCCGCGCTTACAAATTACTCAGGTGTGACCGTCGAGGATGTTCTCTGAAGATCCCATTTTGAATATATTAAAGTTAGATGCATAGTTATGATTATATTAGTTGTATGAGATTGTAAGTGTTATGTTTGTGCTAAAACGCTATGCTTTGTTCGTGTTTGTTGTAGAACGATCGAAGTTTAAGTAGCGTTTTGGCTAATAAACGTGTCTCCGTAATCTGTGTTTTGTTGGCGCGGGAGGGCGGCAGATGCGAGTTGGTGCAGGGCGGGGCGGGCGGCAGTCTCGCGTCAGGCGCCGCCCGGTCCGATCGCCTAACTAGTGACTCCCGCCCTCGGGGACCATTCACATTGTCATCTATTCCCCGATCACCCAAAGATCCTCTAGAGTCGCCGCAAGTAACACTCGCATTTAAGCATTTGAACTTTGTAGGTACTGCATAGGTGTATTTGAGGAATGAGAAGCAAGCCATAGGTATTTTTTGTGTAGATCTACCAAATCGGCGCGACCGAATGCGCAAAACTCAGAGGGACTAAAGAACTGCGTGAATTTATAGACATCTTATTTTTTCAATATAATATGTATCATATTTTATTATGTTTGTTCTTAGGTAGATAGATTTGTAGGTTCCTAGAAATGCAAGAAAGACAATAGTCAATAGGTGATTATGGTTTATGATAAAAAAATTATTAATGGAAGACAGGTAGCAGTACAACTATTTATTGTAAGAAAGAAATAAAGCACTAAGTACTCTCTTTTTCAGTCTGCGCCATATTTACAAGTTAAAAATGGGAAATATAATAAATTCATGAAGTATAAATATTTATTATTACTTTACTATTTCATTAATTTCGAAACCATTCTGATCGCAATAACGTATTAAGTTGCGTATTGCGATACTTATTCAAATTGTAGGTGCTTACTCATATTTCGTGCTCATATTCGAAGAATTCGATTTAAAAGTAACAATCCTTTCACTTTGGAATGAAGCAACGAAATGAAAGAAATCTGTATACAAATAAACAAATTTCGTGGTATATTTATAATCGTAATGGGGTTCCGTGACGCATCGTTCTCACTCCCCGTATGATACGCATTTGTTCACGTCGGACAATATCTTTCGACGTCATATTTACGTTAGTGAAGCTGTCCACATGCTTAATAAACAGTTTTACTTTTTCTGGTCTCATTTATAGGATCTATCGTAGTTATTCTAAAGTTGGTTTATTTATTTTTTCATGTTTGTAGACTTGCCAACTTGCCACCTGTGGCCATTGTTTGCGGTTACCCACAAATATTTCAACGGTGACTTAATTATCATTTTAATTTATGTTTATGACGGATTTATAGGAAACGTAATAGGGTTTTTAATGTTTATAAATAAGAGAAGGATTTAGACGGTAGACAAGAATAACTTTTTACATTAACTGAATTGCTTAAAAATAATTTAAACAGTTAAGTGCAATATGTATAGGTACCTAATGCAAACACAAGGTTAATAAAATGTACAAGTAAAATAAATGACATCCAAGCTCATCAATGTAACATCTGAAAATTAAGAAATGGCAGCTGTCTGGAATGCCAAATGCGTTAACATTTACAAGCGCTTATTGTATTTGAGAAAAAAATATAATAATTTATTTGTCGATCATGAATTGTCTAAAGTATACCTCGTGATCTCATCTTTTTTAATGACCAGGCCAAGGTGGAGTATGGCTAATCTTGATTGCACAAAACAGGAGAATGGGCCCAAACTAATTTGCAGTTACAGTCGAAACTTGGGGTTCACATCTTCAAGTTCGTCCCTTTAATATTAAAATGAAAAGGCCAAAACCCATAGACCAGTTTTAAATAACTACTGTTAACTCATCACATAGAAATAAACTAGAAAAAATTAAACATATTTTTTGATGACGAAGTTTTCTGATATCTAAAAGTATACCTACAGTACATGTTTCTTTTCTAGAAGTTCGAGGAATAAACATTTTTGTCTTGATATGACTAAACTTTACCCACACGTGTGTGATTGAAGTCAAATTTATCGAAAGTGTTAAGTAAACCAAAAGATTCCAACGTTCAAAATTGAGGTTTTCGTGTCATTTTTTTTTGAGGATTTAACAAGTTCGAATGTTCCTTGCAAATGTTGCAACGCTCAAGATCTTAATTGTGGTAAATAAATATTAATAATATTTTTAAACAAATGGAGAGTATGGAAGTTATACCTGAACATTTTGGCCACATAAATTGTGAATTTATGTGACCAAAGTGAAATTGTGAATTTATGTGACCAAATTCATTACTTGGGTCACATAAATTGTGAATTTGACAAAAGTATGTAATTTATAAGAGTATGCGTGACTTTAATACCCATTACACTACAAGAAACTGTTTTGTAGTAAAAAGTGAAAAATCTTAAGTTAATTAGCAATCATAAATAATCACTAATATTCAAGTAAACCTTATGATGTACTTTTAAACAAATAAAACTGGGACTAAGAATCATGTATACTATTTATAGATCAAAGTAATTGTAGCCCAAATTCGTATTTTGGTGAACAATTGTCGACGAGACGCGGCAGATAATAATTTAGCACGAAACATTCTCAGCCACAACAATGTCAGGTTCGAGGCGGGTCCTGGCATCCCGCCAATACCATGTTAGGAAGAAATCTGCGAGTCTAATTCCTGTTAACAGAAATATTATAAGGAAGATAAATTAATGTATAATAGAAAAATAAACGATTTATAAAACAGTCAACAAGAAATATAAAGTTACAACCTCGATACGATATACTCGTATGCAGCTATCATATAACTTAATTTATTAAACTGATGGTGATCAAAGTCCTTTCGATTGACTAAGCCTTCATATTTAGAACTTATTGTTATTTCACTCATTCGCGTCATCCTCTCATCAATTGTTAAAGTAGTACTTAGTATTTTTGCTGTTATTCTGGCTATTCACTATTCAAGTGTGGTAAGCCAGATTTTACAATTCAAACGTACCAATATACACTTATGCATCGACAATACATCTGTAATCAGAAACTCGATTCATGTGCTATTTAGAATCTATACCAGTTTACCAGTTATTCATGGGTGATACTTACTACTTAATATTGCCCATTTGTTCCTTGTATTACATAAAAACATAATTATATGTACTTCAAATATACTTAACGCTAAAGTTCAAGCAAAATTGACCTCGAGATATGAACGCGATAAGCGCTGTGCTCTGCTCTATATATTTTGGTACGGAGTACCCGTATTGAATTTTCATTTTACTGGACTCGGGCTCTCTTTGCCTTTCAGCCATAATTAAATTTAGTCCTCGCATCGTTCGTTATGTGATGGGACATCTAATTTTCGTTTTTGACGTTCGTGTGTGAGCCTCATGAGCGACCTCATTCTGAGCATTTTCCCTACAATTACTGAAACGCGCACTCGCTCGGCTCTGACCTAATTTGAGTAAAGTCATGCAAAAGGCTGTTCGTTTCACCCGGTAGTTATACGTACCGTAAAATATTACCGACTCGTAGCCATATTATATATTCCGAGGTAAAAATACGGATATGCATTAGCAGCTTTTTGGCGAAGGATGTAGGTGAGAGGTGGCACTTGTTATGTCGGGGCCGCTTACACTCACGTGAGTAATACTTCACCATGCTAGGATTAAAATGCGCTACGTCTAAGTGTGCATTTTTACCCCTCTTCACTGTACGTCTGACGCGGATGATTTTAACTGCGAAGGGGCTTTCTTAAATGTTTTGAACTTTTTATGTATATATTAAGAAATAATGTAGAAACTATCGGTATTTTTCAAGCAATACAAACAGATCATAACCAAATATTAGATGGAGTGGTAAACTCTCGAAATATTTTATCTTTTACGATCCTTGTGGTTCTGATGTTTGAATTTGAAGAGTAAGGTGAAATAGAACAAGATACAACGCAACTTACAGAGGTGTATGTTCACCATAATTAACTCGATAAAATGGCAGGTGATCATTTAAGATCAGATGAGCAAACATACTTTTAGTAGGAAAGTACAAAACAAGCGCTATACACTTTAATAAGAAGTGTAATATGTACTGAAGTTTCCAAGGTTGAACATAATTTGAGATGTCTGTTTAGAGAATTTAAAAGCGGGTTTATCAAAAGAGCTGCTCGTTATCGTGGTTTCGTTGGTTAAAGAACTTTCTTTATTTGAAAGGCGTAGCAGTTGCTTACTAAGCTGTGAAAGAAAGTTTTATTTTTGTTGCCCAATTCCTATGTATTTCTGAACGCCTTGTAAAAATTTTCTACCAGGCGCTTTGTAAATAGTGTCTTAAACTTTGTTGCTTTTACAAAGAGGAACTTCCGGACCTGTCTGGCTGAGTTAAGCCTACGTTATGCCAAGACATTGTACGCCAAAATTTTCTTTTACCAGAAATATTTCGGTTCTCATAACTTTATTCGCATTTACGTTACCATTTCACTTTTGGCTTCTGTGTTGATAGTATTGAAATAATATTGACTTTTCCTTTATGTTTAGAAAATTGTATGGTTTTAGGGTACATGAATATCAGACATGCCTATTTAATTATAGAGCTGATAGTGTACCTATAAATTCGAATTTCGATTAGGATCTCACTAAAAATTTCAATGCTTTCATTTATTAATTCTATTTATAGTGTGTATTTGCTCTATAAAATGTGTTTGATATGCTATTGGGAAAATTAAATTGATCGAATTCTTAACGAAAGTAGTCTCGTGAATAATTTCAATTGAAACTGAAATTATGTATACTATTATTACTATTTACTTTAATATTTAATTTAACTATAATGACTGTTTTTCATTATCAAATTACCAATTTTACTTTAATGAATATTCCTTTCAAATCACATTCCACAATCTAGTCACAATTGAACCTTTGAAGGTCTAAATCGGGAACACTCCTATCATCCAATCGTGCGGAGATTGAGAAGGATCTCTGGTAGCGTGCGTCAGCGTGGTCCCAGGTGTGGGCAGTGTGATGTGTTGATCGGCGAGCGGGCGGGCGCGAGCGCATGCAGGGGCGCGCCGCGGCCCCGGGCGGGCTCCGCTCCCACCCGCGCGCCCTGCCACCCGTGCTGCCGCCGCCGCCGCAGTTCGCGACCGAGCCGGACGAGATGCCTGCCAACCAGATTGCTCAGGTGCTTAAGAAACTATAGGAACCATTTTTGTAGATAATATTATTGTATGATTTACAGTTATGTCTGGACTGTATTCTCGATTAAACTAATTGTTAGGAAAAAAATGAAAAAAACGAAAATGTTTACATTTGACCTTGAATATATTTTTTAGCACACTTGGGATGTATGGGGATTCTTGTCACTTTATTTCTACCGGTGTACTGAAATTCAGTTCAGTCTTGAGTTTTTTTATTTGATCACTATTTTAGGTCTAATTTGGCTTTCTAAATTAGTACTTAGAATCCCATCCGTATTTGGTCTCTAGTAAGACTTCCATCGTATCTGTCATGGATTACAGATGTCCACGTGTGCTATTCGACACTCACAAAAATAAGATTTAAAGTAGATTTATTTTAAGAAGGTGTTTAAGAGATATTTTTTTGCCCGTAGCATCCTAACATCTTAATGGATCCTTTGTTTCAAAGGTATTAACTATGAATCTGTTTACAGCTAACTAAAGTTAGGTTTTAATTATTTTTTAGTTCACTACTAATTTTTAATATGTATTTGCCTTTGTTTTAACTTAATGTTATGAAAGTAGGTGCCAATTTAAGTTGAGTGTAATCAGCACAGAACTCATTTGCATTAAACAAAGTCAGGAAAAGGATTTTATACATAACGAGTATTAGTAATTGTAATTCAGTCTTGTCTTGCCGAGATCGTCCATAAGTCTTAGTATAAAGTGGTTTTCTTGCTAATGGATTAGACTTGCGGTCTCTGTTCTGTTAACTGTTCGCCAAGAGAACTCCTTACTGTATTGTCCCACTTTAAGATGGTACTTGTAATACTTACTGCGCTTTGTACAAACTTAACTTAAACTTTATATAAATTATATTAATTATACCTTTTTCTTTATCAAAAGGTACAACACAATAGGGTTCGCTGAACGCAAAAAATGGTTAATTGTTATGACTTCTTGATAAAACTCTATTAAAAATAACTTTTTCGGTCATCAAACTATAGTATACAATAAGGCCTGATCCTTTTTAGGGTTTCTTGCAGAAATTATACCTTTATTAAAAGTATAGCCTACGCTGTCAATTCAGCTACATTATCAACTATTCATCATTTTTTGTCAAGCCTACATTCAAACACCTGTGTCTTTTTAAACGTTACATGTAGTCGTTACAGTATATAGTGGATACAGAAATTAAGGAAAAGTATTTTTTTTGATTCAAGAAATGCGAATATGATGCAAGAAATGGGTTTACACTATTCTATTGTTTAGTACACTATTGTTTAGTATGCTGGGTAAAAGGTTTCCTTATTTTCCAGCATCTTTATAATACTCTATTTTCGTCTGAAATATAATCGAACCCCGAATCAATTTTACATTAGGTAATTTTTCAAAAGCTTAAGGATAAAGAAACCTGATTTGTGAAATCTTGCAAATACATTAAAACTTATCCGAAGAAGTCGTTAACTTCCAATTTCAATATTTGGATTGAACTCCATTTCAATGAGCAGTGAAGTGAAGCGGGCATTAAGTACGGACTTCCATTCTAATTCTCCAGAATTATTTGACGCTATGAAGATTTTTATAATATGTACCATTAATAGATTGGTGAGAATTAACTTCTTTTGCTTTAAAAATATTTTTGAATGATTAAATTGATTATGAACACAATAAAATAGTGTCTTTGTTGATTCATTTGTGTATTTTGTCGATTCACCGAATGATTCATTAATCTATTAGTAATGGTTCTTGGTTGGAGGTAAATGAATATATTCATTATTTTATTTACACTGTAATTTATAGTTAGGTACGTTTTGTTATCATTATTATATTACATTTATTATTGTTACTCAGATTGACACGTAGTTTGCTGAATCAATAGTTACGACATTCATGTGAGCGCTGGCTTCTTAACTTTTTGTTTCTTTTGTTAATTTTTTAAAAGTTGATATATTTGTCTCTACCTCGTACTTCAACTGGATTGTATGAACAAAAAATAATCAATTTATTGTCTTCGCGTATTGTCTAGAACATTTAAAACAAACTGCAACTAATTATATTAAGTAAGAATTCAAGCAAGTATTCAAGTAAGACCTGTAATATGCCTTTGTTATTAAGCAACGCGTCCGTTTAAGGGCGACATTATTTATCACTGAACCAAAAAGGTAAGGCCGAATTAAAACTGTCCAACTGACTGACCTCGTGCAGCATGAGTTTTACGTGGTTCCATAACAACAGAAAATCAATAAATGATTCATCGTACAATAATGTTTTAAAAATTCACCGAAATGTATTAGTGGGCCAGCAATTGACCTGGCAAGAAGTCTATACCTATAAAGTCCACGTGGGTCGTATAATTTAATAGATGCTCTTCATGCACTTGATTCCTGTTTGAATCAAGTTATTTAAATGCGGACGCAGTCATGTTAGTTACCAATTATGGTATCTTATTTGTTATTTAAATCAGTCGAATGCCATATCTGGGTTGGACTGTATTTGATTAATGTTTATAGATTTCTGTCGTCCGATTCGCTTCCACATTGGATCTAATGTCCACTATATTAACATACATGTTTTTTTCCTCAAAATGTTATAAGTACTATAAGAAAAATTGCAATAGACATTTTCCGTTATAAGTCGGAAATATCTCAGATTTGATCATTTTATCACCAGGAGTCAGTTTGGCAGAGATCAATCCAATTACTATCACGAAAATAATCCGTGTAAAGGGAATTTGGGGGTCGAGTGGAAAGTTAAAAGAATAATAAAGGATGGCGCGAAGTTCGTCGCGTGGGCGAGGCTATCAGTGTTTAAGAGCCCCAGCAGACATGCTTTTTTAACTTCGGCGATCGACGATTTAGCTGATTTTTGGAAGCTAGTTTACAGTACAAGTTCGAGCGTCAGTCGCGGCTTCTTTGGTCAGATAATACAACCATTAAACGTGAATAACACGATATAGCATTGATACAGTCGTTAAAACGCGCGTTTTCTACAACGTGGCCGAACCCATCAAATCGCCAAAACGCAGCATCGATACAATCGCCAAACCCCGAATCGTTTTAGCTAAAAGTAGCATGTCTGTAAGGGTCGTAAGTCGGGGTGTCGTCTTAAAAGCTGTGGGAGTACAGTCGAGACGAGGCGGATCGACTCGGCTAACAGCTGATGCGGGGCGGCGGCGATCGATGCGGCACCGTCCCCGCCACCCCTCGAGACACCCATACCTCTCACTTTCACGTTTTTCTTTCCCCGGCGAAGGGATCTACGTCTAACATCCTTTCGGTTGTAGGCAACCCGTAAGATCGAATGATTGAAGACTTTTCGTGATAACTAATTTGGATATCAAACTTATCTACGAAATATTTTTCGACAACTTACTCGTACTTCAATATTTGGACCTGTTGTCATTACGACTAAGTATTTGGTTTTTTGGACATGTTTTTATAAAAATACTAGTTTTCGCCCGCGGCTTCGCTCGCGCTAATGTGTACATTAGCACAAAGAGGCCGTAGGTATCAAAGTAGGTTGTAGGTATAAAAGTTACTTTTCTATCCCTCGGGAGTTGCACGTTTTTTCGGGTACTCTATGTCCTTTTCTGGACCCGTTACTATGTGTGTGCAAAATTGAAACGATCGGTTGAGTAGTTAACGGGCGAAGGCGTTACAAACAAACAAATAAAGGGACTTTCGCATTTATAATAATTAGGATTTAATAATTTAAAAAAAAACATCTTTAAATCAGTCAGTAGTTGAACCTTGAACCTTCTTGAAAGTTTTCCTACATTCAGATCTGTAACAAAATTGCAGCTGTTCTATCTAAGCTCATGTAATATGTCACAGTTTCCCCTATAACCGATTGAACAACCCCTGAGGAATTATTTATAACGTCCCACGAGGCAATATGTTTTGCAATACCAAACTCCTACTTAAATATTTTTGGATGCTTCTTCCTCTAGACCTTTGAAGAAACTTTTATTAAAAACTTGTTATTTTATTGGTCTGATATGTTCTATTGTGACATCCACTTCAGATTGCTTTACATAGGACTTTTGGAGACTGATCCTTTCATCTATTTTTAACTGAATACAGTTCATACGCAATTTAGACGACTCCTCTAACTAATAATATCTATATCTATACATATAAATAAAATTGAAGTGTCTGTTTGTGATTTAAAAATATCATTTTTTTCATACCTATACCCATAACGAAAATGCCATTATTATTTTTTGTCAGCTTAACGCGGGTGAAACCGTGGGGATCAGCTAGTTATCTTCATAAAAACAAAAACCCGACTGCTTATAACCTCTTTTTTACAGTTTTAGGCACTATATTTGAAAATTATATAGCCTATGTCACTATGGCGATTGAGACGAATCATCGCCATCTGGTATCTTAAAATCTGGTAAGCCGTTTTGGTTATAGGGCGTGCCAAAGAAATGGATACACATACATACTTACGCTCGTAAAATATTACCTTCCTCCTGACGTAGTCGAGTAAAATGTCACACATACTAAGTCCTCCTTCTGACGTAGTCGTTTTACCCATCATACATTAAGCTCCACAATGAATAATATGACATGTGACCATACTGGTAATATTGTGAAACTATTCAACGGGCCTGCCTCAAAAATATAAACTTCCAATAAATACGTCCGATTTGGTTTATAGTACAACATTTTCAAAACATCTTTATATTGATTTTATCAAACAATTTTATTTTGGTTCCCTATATCTAAGTCCCGATCGTTTAGATGTAAAGTGTCGTTAATTTCGTTGTAGTCATTAATTAAATGATGCAATATAGTATAAGATAGTGGGATCTATGAAATAAATGGAATAACTTTACACCTCCTTATATTAAAGAGGTACGTTTTAATATTACCTTAATATATGTGATGTAGCAATTATTTTTGAAATGTAAATATTGATTAATTTTGTAAGAAAAAATTATTTGCTTGTTTATTGCAAAAATTGGGGTTCATATTGGAAATGTAGGTCCAGTTATAGATAAAATAAATAACATAATAGATTAGATCTTAGCCAGTCTTCTGGTGTAATAGAGTTATAATAAAAATAAATAAATAAAAATACAACCGAATTGAGAACCACCCCTTTTTGAAGTCGTTTAAAAATGAAGAAAAACTTACGGAATCATGCACATGCACACATGCACTTAGAAAAAAAGAAGTGAAGTGAATACATCACTTTTTTCTTTTTTAATAATAACACGTAATTAGTATTTCAATTAAAATGAACCCTTATCATTTATTTTTTTGAATTTGAATCAATATTTATCGCAATGATAATGATCACTATATCCGTTGGATGTAGTCCGCATATAAAATGCGTACATAAATCCCATAAAAATACCCCTTCGGCAAACACAACTATTGGAATCCCATTTCAATAAACAAATTGTAAACCCATAAAACATGGAAATGATATTCACTCTCCAATTACGTATCCATGGCAATACAATCCCATGGCGGGGGTGAAAAAAATAATGAAGTTAGGGCGAGCAAGGGAAGCGTGACGTCACGCGCTGGAACATAACCTGATAGGAAACACGATCGTTGTCTTTAATCGAATCTGTGCTTGCTAAGGAAGAGCTAGGAAAGAGGTATTAGAGGTACTTATTTTATATCTGAGATTTGCGTTTTGTTTAACCTTCGTTCTTCGTTTAGAAATATATGAAATAAACTTATTTTTCTGCAATTATCATCAATACAATGATGATTTTTTACTAATGATGATGAATAATGAAGTAGTGTATTTAGGTGTCCGTGTCTACTGTAACAAACAAAAATAAGTAGGTACAAAATACTTGCAGAACTTAGTTGTGGTTCTACCTTTATACCTCGAAATACTACCTTGGAAGGCCACATTTTATTTTATCTTTCTTAACATTACCTTTTAATAAGAAAAGCCTGTGTTATCGGAGTCGCTATGTACTTGTATTTAATAAACACTTAAATGTCTAGACATATAAATATGTTGTACAAGAGTAGTAGAAGTGTGTAGATGTGATATAGATCTAAATTTGTTATATACTTATTACCTATTCCTTGAAATATCAAATTCTGTGAAATGTTCAACTCCACTAAGTGCATTATTGTCCTAAATGCATTACGTAGCATAATTTAAATCTTTTTATTATCGACAGCAAAAAAAAAGAACTGAAATGCAAATACTTCAGACACCAACTTCTGTTCCACATCAAACGCATTCCCTCAGGGGCGTGCGCCATCTAGTCTACCCACTCAAGGTTTATCCAAGTCAGTCGGGAATGAATATTAATTCCAACTACCATACCTAACCGTGTGTGCTGAATTATCTATCAGATACTCCGAACTTCTAGTTCACTTTGAGTTCTGACGCGCAGACAATTTGCTCCCAAGCGTATGGACGCGTGAAAATGCTGGTTGAATCGAGTTTAAAATTCCTTTACTATGTCAATTTTATATACGTCTTAGTTATTTGTTTCAATCAATGAATGAATAGGTGGACATATTATAAGTTTCTTTTGGTTTAAGAAGTTACATATGAAAAAATACCACAATTAATATTTTGTTACAGGTATTATTTACAATTGCGATGCGCATGGCGAACTGTACCGATTTGATATGTAAAAGTTTCCGGATTCGATCTTCAGCCAGACCTGAATTATGAATTTAGATTTTCTGTTCTCTATCCGGGTGTCTAGGAATTGGTCTTTGTGTGTATCCATGGCTCTCATGACACAAAAAAATACTAGTGAAGGGCTATCAGTATAGAAAGCGTTATATTATTTACCTACTGTTCAAAGTTTGAGTACATTCATAGAAATTTATCATATCATAGTTACTTATTAATAAATAGTAGGTATATTTGGATATGTCACATAATTTGATTGATATAATTGGAACAAACTAAACCCGTAACCTTGTATGAAGCAGGTTGTTTACCAAATATCACGTGAAGGTTATATGTCAAGAAATCTATACACGATAATCTTTTTTGTTCTGGATTATTGACTTAGACTTTATCAAGATTCAGTTACGTCTGTCAAGATTTATTGCTGTTGTCTAGGCTAAATGTTAGACCGGATCAGTTTCATTTGATATTTCGGTAAATTCTGAGAATGTTACAAAGAGTGTCTATAATTTAACCTTATTTATTTTATTCTAGTGTTTAATATATAAAACTTCTGCTGGAGAAAAAGTTAAAAAAAAAACATGAGTTATTATTAACACATTTGAAAGCTAAGCTTAAAATTAATAATTAATAAATTGATAAAATTCAATTTTTGCGACTTTTCATTATATTTTTATAAATGGTGCATTTTTTCTTAAAAAGAAATCAATTCGCATATTCTTTCATACCTGACAACTTAAGATGAATTACTGGTATATAATGTAGGTCCTTTATTGTATCCCAGTCAGTATAGTGACCTACATTGTTATTTTAAGGAGCTAACTGATCCGTTACGACAGTTCTCTAAGTGTACAGTTTCGTACACGCGAGCGTGATGAATATTAAAGTCTTGCATGAGACACGGTTTGTGTACAGACTCTCTTACTTGTTGTGTACTCAAAACTTTAAGAAGATCATTCAGGAACTATACTAGAATGCTTGGTAGAAATAACTGCCAACGTCAATCTTACAAGCAGTTCTGATATTAAGAAATCAAGTATGTAATCTAAATATCTCAAATCAATAAGTATTTACCTTGAGAATACACAATAGCACAGCAGCGCTTAACACTTTTGTGACCAGGCAGATAAGCAGATGTGGTGTTGCTGCATTTGAAACCGAACTGAAAATAGTTGTTAAGAATCAGGCAAAAATCATCCATGTTAGTAAGAATTAGGCATATGCCTGTATCGAATTATCTATACAAATAAATAAAATTGAAGTGTATGTTTGTGATTTCAAAATAACAACTTTTTACTCGATGCATATGAAAGTATACACGATACCACAATACAAAAAGGCAATTATTATTTTTTGGCTGTCTGTCTGTCTGTTTTCCTGTGTGGCTGAGGTAAAATCTTCTAAACGGTCGGACCGATTTTGATATTGACTGAAAGATAGCCGAAGATCTAAGGCGTAACACAGGCTATTTAATAAAAAAAAACATTAGCGCGCGCTACACACGAATGCGGGCCCCCTCGCGGAAGAGCATGATTTTAGTTATGTTTAAATATGTATTCCTT
>DWPV01001872.1:0-18954 GCA_018251915.1 Urbanus proteus proteus
CGCACTACTGACTGATCTGTCATTCACACTGACAACTGACTGACATAAACCATGGTGGACGATACTGGCATTCAAATTACATAAATGAGATCGTATTCTCCGACATATATATAGGTAGGTAATTTGTTAAATAAGTCCTACCTGAGGTTGACCACAGATACGTTGCTGTCCCTGAGGGCTGAGCTGAAATACCTCCGATTAGTATGTCTCCCTTACCACACCGTTCAGATCAGAAAACAGCAGCGCTTAACACTACTGTTATAAGACAGAAATAGGTGTGGCGGTGGTGCTGACGGAGTTGAACTACACGCTCTCTGAAATAGTAATTATGTGAATTTTATTCTTAGGGAAGAAAAGGATGGGACTGCATAGGGACAATGGACGCTGGACAGACCTGCCATAATACATATAATGATTATAATATAGTTAGCAGGATAATGGATCCTGATTTACATAATTGTAGTTACTTTTATAATGTCTTCACCCTTCAAGTTATACGTAGGCAGAATAAGCCGCGATATGGCAGAACTGTCGCCTAGTGTAACCCCAACTGAAAGTATAACCCTCGCACCATATTGATTACAACAACAACATAAGTGCTTTCCAAACGCCGCGAAAAGAACAATACTTACGCTTGTGGACCCTTCATTCTTCAACAAGAAATCTTCCCCAGGAGTGACTGTAGTTTGCTCATTTGGAAGAAAAGAAAGAGGGCTCACTCGATGCCTCCGCTCTTTTGTTGGGAACGCGTTTGTTCTCAGTGGCCATTCCACTAATTGCGACCACCTCCATTGTCTCGCCGCAAATTAGACGTAAACGTTCGGTATCTCTAATCATTTCACAAACGCTGCCTTTTCAAATTCAAATTTTACAGTGTAATTTCATAGGATTTAAGATTTTCAAAGTTTCGTGATCAATATCGTTCGAAGAAAACTTCAGTAATCTTATACAATCATTTTGTAACATTAACCAATAATCTAAGACGTAAATATATGTTTAGATTATTATCATACATATCCAGATTCTGAAAATCATTGATTTATAATCTTTATTTTTATTGAACCTCGTAACAGATGCCCAAAGTACAAAAATCAACAGCGGATATAAAAAGCCCAGAACGACCAAGCTACTTGAAATAAATATAAATGGTTACTTATGCGGGTAGACAATGTGTCTAAACCTTCCATAAAAGTAAGGAAAACTAAAAAGAAAAATAAAATGTGTTTTTATCTTCCCATTTCTAGTTTATTAAATAGAATAGTCTAAATATTAATAATATAATTACTAAAATCAAACCGTAAGCCAATGTAATATATTAAACCATATAACAGTGTCAATTTAACAAAATATTCTATAAAACTATTATTTCGCCTTTGGAAATTTCCAGATAATTCTTTTAAATTGCCATACAAGTTAGAGCAAGAGACTGCCGCAATTTAATCATGGAAATAGCCCGGATACCCCGAGGGAGCGCAGTCTACAGACAGCGCTGTAGTATTGTCCAAGGTTCTAATAATGCTTCCATAGCCACGTGTTATTACGTTCAAAGACATATTTATTAGAAACGAGGTCCTAGATAGGCCAACAGTAGATTTAAACCGCGTCTTATAGTATCTAATAAATTATGAATAGGCTTATATTATAATTATGATGACAATATTGCAGTCATAAATATTTTGAAATCAAGGACACTCATTTTATTTTACGTGTATTTTATAATGGATACTCATTTTTATTTGATTTTTCCACCCACTAAAGGAATCTTTAATCCACTTTGAATCCTAATAATTATCATGGTGGTAGAGCCATTTGTTATTTCACTCTGGAAGCACCAACGCCACGCTTCTTTCTGCTTATTCTGATTAAAGAGCAGTAGTAGTTCGCCTATTTAGAACTTCGGAGGTAGCAACGCATCTATGACCGACCTCACTTGTGCCTCAGGTGGACTGAATATTGATCTATAGATACATATTTATATATATTTTTGCTTTCCTACTTTTCTAACCTATATCTTTAAAAATCTAAGCCTTCTTTTTTATACAAAAACTTAAAGACTTGACAATGAATTTAAATCACAATCGCAAGCAAAAGCGAAGGCAAAAACTTAGTAATAAAGTTGTACCCATAGTGTTCATAATTCATTGGTATCGCGTGCCTCAAACGATATCTCATGTAAAACATTCATTGCGCGGCCAGTCATCGGAAGACTGGTGGTGGCATTTATCATGAGTTGCCATGCTTCGAAGAGTCGTGATGCAAGACATGGAACAATATATAACGGGTAATCTTAATAAATAGCTTTAAAATCTGTATCGAGGCTATTAAGTACTAACCCAAGGTTTACAATCCGTTACTGATCAATTGACCATTGATCGACCATCTGTTCAATTGATGTAGCAAACGAACATGCAGGCCATGCCCAGCCATGCTTAATGGTAAGTAGTTTCTGCCGCTTATGGACATCTGTAATCAGATACATTAGAACTTTTTAGCATAGAATTAGAATTACAATAGTAATATAAAAAATAAAATATATATTGAAGGAGGTTCTCAAACGATCCGGTTTTTAATATAAACGATATTTTTTTGAAAAAGATATATTTACCAAAAATGGACTCGCTAACTTTTCGAACGCTTATATGCTGTAGATATTTGGAACGTATAATACGAAATTAAACCACAAGAAATAAACACTACTATACCAATATTACTTTATTGCACACGAGAAAAAGAATCTACACTAAAGAAACAAGGAAGAAAAGAAGAAAAAGAAATAAAGAAAGTGGGTAGAAGACAAGGTATACACAATATGTGGTCTTATCTCTTGAAAGCAATCTCCTCTACACCAGTAGAGTTTAGAGATTACTAAAGACGTGAGGTGGTGGCACACTGCACTCCAATCTATACTAATTCTATATCTATACTCTATACTTAATAAATAAAACTGAAGTGTCTGTTTGTGATTTCTAAATAACAACTTTTTACTTAAAACATTTAAAAGTATACACGATACTTATAACTAAAATGCGATCAAAAATTTGTTTTTCTGTTTGGCTGAGGTAATATTCTAAGCGGCTAGACCGATTTTGACGGGACTTTCACTGGAAGCATTAGCACGCACTCCATACGCATGCGGAGCGCGTGATATCTTTCTTCTTTAACGCGGGTGACGCGGTTTCACCCGCGTTAGCTATTGATATAATATAATAATAAGGACATTATTTTGAACGAAATACAAGGGTGGGGTCCAAATAACAACTGATATTATTACTACAAAAAATTGAAATTCTACCTAATTTTGTTCCTAAAAATACATGTATTAATGCACAGCGGTGAATTAGCCTCTCTCCAAGAATGCAAAAGAGTTCGTTCCTATTATATAGATTTTTTTTATTGTCTTCAAAGCATACAATTTATTATTATTAGATAGTGGTGTTTATAGACACTGCTAAAGATTTTCGAGCTTGTAACATGTCCTTACATTTTATAGAAGCTTTAAGTACCTAATTTCAGTTTTCCGCATACGAAAAAATCTGTATAAGTAAAGGTTGTGTCTCACTGGTAACAGAACAACGAGTTAATGTTAAAATTAGAAATAAAATACTTATAAAAATCAATAATTGTATTGAGTTGGATGGGTTACCGTTAGCGGTTTACAAGTCACTTTCGTAGTTTGGATAATCATTCATACCGTCATTCTCGGTTTCTATCATTGCACAACAGTCCTTCATCATATCCCTCAAAGTATGTAGTAAGACTTAGAATTTGATCAGATAAAAAATACTACTTACCCACAATGTCTACTATTCATACAATATCCATCATTAGACCTTCTGGTGGAAATTAGTGGTATCATTTGAAAGCTACACAGAACGCTTACATTGTTTCTAAGACACTTTCAGCGAAACCGCAAGAAACACAGCTGACATTTTGTTTATTTCCGCGAGATCGTTCGTCGCCTGTCGTTTACCCGTTCTCTGTCGGATTAGTCGTTAAGATGTCTACGTTCTAAACTACATATAGCCGCACCGTCTCAAATATTTACAGACTCCTCCATACGTCGCCTAACTCCCCTCGTCTGCATCGTAAGGACCATATTTAAATTTCCTACATTCTGTATAGTCCACATAAATCTAATCATCCTCTTATGCTGGTGTTAGAAGATTCGTATATTTCAAGATATATTTCATCAATAAAAGTGTAATTTCTTGCGTTTAGGAATAAGTAGGTTAATGTAGGGCTATCGAACATGCAATGAACCTGATGGTAAATCGCTGTCACCTATCGACATCTATAATCAGGATAGATACAAATTTAATGCCTTGCTAACTCTAAAGACTGAATTTAAATACCGTATGTGTATCCCATCAAAACACTAACAGCGTTTGATACTGCGATAAGCCTAAAATAGATATTGTGTTAGCTTCTCTAGAGTCAAACCATAAAAGGTTTTGCCATATCCAAAATCTTAGAAAAATCATCCTAAAATAAGTCTTTCTAAGTCTAAACTTAACGACAGAGTCGATTTCAAGCGAAACTTCGTAAAGCGAATTACTCATTAATTAGTTAACATTTTCCTGAAATCCAAGCAACATTATTATCACCTTAAATAAATAATTATATCCTTTTCGTTAATAGCGTTAATTATCCTCAGGATAGCGAGCAATTCGCCCATTAAAGTTTGCCTGAATGAACTCTTTGTCATCGGGAAATGAGCTATTACCGTCAAATGGATCATTCTACATCTATCCGTTGTGCAATGATTTAAATTTTAAGTGCTTTATTTTAATTAACAAAAAAATATTTTGAAATATTTAGTTTTTACCTTTTTTACTTATGTTAATTATAAATTTCATTTCAATTTTAATTGTCTCTGCAGTAAAAATAAAGATGCTTCCAAAAATATATATATTCACATTTAAGATAGTTCAGTTTAATTTAAAACTCTTCCTTTATTTAGATTCAACATTGTTACATATCTAAATAGCTCTAATTACGAGTAGGTATACTTATTATGAACCGACTGCAAGTAGATTCTACACAGCTTCTCACTTTGGCTATATTTTTTATATTAGTTGTAAGTTAGTTTCAACGCTATCGCTTCCGATGTTTTCAAGATCTAAATTAATACAAAGAGGGTACCCTATACAAGTATGTAATAAATGAGAGTTAGGAGATAAGTACCTACCAATAACAGCTAATATGAATACAGCTAATATGCTTTTGAACCCCGATTTGCACGCCTTAAATTACATATAAACCTTTCTCTTTAATAACTCTATCTATTAAAAAAAAATTAACAGATTTTGTTGCGGTTTTTTTATTATTAAAATTATTATTTTTTTTAATTAAAATATAAAATTTTAAAAGATCTAAGCATGCAACGGGACACACAGCGGATATCGACTTTGTTTTATACTATGTAGTAGTATGTAGTGATACACATGATAATATGTAGATAATATAAATAAAAGTTATTCAAATCTTTATTACCGTAGACTACCAACTTTTTCGAGAGTACAAAATTCTTTGAAATAACAAATGTTAATGCATCCCCTACCCTTGTTTCGTCCCTAGTTAGTCGGACCTGAAGGTTGTCTGGGATAAATCGCTTCCCTTGCAATAAGTCTGCCTTTTGTACGCTAATGGGTATGTTCTGATTTGTATTTCTCTTTTCGCGAACAATAAAGAGTAATTTATGTGAACTTTGACCCGTAGCTCGGATTTATGTTTTATGTTTTAAAATTTACATTCATGCTCCCGTGTTATATACCTACTTAACATAGAAACTTTCAAGTAAATATATATGGTTATAGAGGCCCACGTATATTAAGGTACCTAATTAAAATTACGTCAATGCCTTAATAAGTTACCGCCTCAAAAATAAAGTTAGAATTTTATTCATATTTATTACTATAAGTATGTTTAAATATGTTATCGGATTCTTAAAATAAGTACATTATTGTACCTTGATAGTTTAAGCAAATATAGGCGTATAGGTACTACTACAACTGACTGACTTACAATAAGCTTCAAGCAGTCTCTTTTCTACAACTGTTATATTTTTCTACGGTTGCCCTGATTCAGCAAGCGATAAACTTCCCTTAACCTAACCCAACAATAGCAAGCGGAACCCACTACTTACGTGTTTCGTGAAGTATGGCAACACTCATGATAATTTACTACTTGCAACGCAGAAGATATCGTTTTCATTAAATCGTTACGTTAACGCCATAGAACAATAATCATTTAAGATTTAGATAAGCTATTGTAACCATGTGAAACACATAAATTTAATAAAATATTTCGGTTTCTATTTTTAGCTTACTCATGACTATTATTATTATAATTAAGTATTAGCTGAAATAGGCGTTATTAAATAAAAATGACGAAATTTTTCATTGTGAAGGACTTTTCGTATTATGATTAAATAAATTAAATTTACATCTATATGAAAGATGCATGATCCTTATATGACTACAAATCACAAAATACATTTTTGAGACAAATTTGTTACTTCAATATTTTTAAGCATAATACGGTACAGGAAATATCCTTTCCGCAGACACCAACCACAAATAGAACAGAACTCTTGTCTAAGTTGCTTATAGAGACGTTAGTGGGAACGCTTCGTGTATCTGTGAACTTGCAAAACTGAAACTTAAACTGCAGTTCTAACAAACTTACTACTTGTGATAGAAACTGTTGTAAGTGTAATGTCTATCCGATCAACTCCATAATCTACACTATATTCAATATTAAATCATTTCTAAGTTGCTAGACAGTCTTCAGTTTAAGAAAAGTTTAATTTATAGTCAGCTACAAAGGTAACATTTACACATATTTGGATGTTATGAATTTTCGGATAAACTTTTCTGTATCTTTCTCCTTCTTCGCACTTAGTACAAGCCCGTAAGTAATATAATATGGACATAACTTTCGAAGCTATTTCACAGTTTGTTGTTTAAGATTGTTGAATATATATGGAGAATATTCTCTTACTCTTTGACTGTCACTGCATTTGTAGGGAACCCGGAGGATTGGTTAGAAAATACCACCAACTGTATAAATTTCTAAGACACACCAACATACTCAAATCCTTCAACCAAAAATTCTCCCTAAAAGGCAATGAACATTGAATAAAAACTTACATAATTTCGAATCACGGAACTATAAACACACAATATTACACATCCCATCAACACCAGTGCGAAAAGTAAACAAAGTTTCTACTACACAAAGTACTTCAAAGGGCTTGTAAATAAGGGATAGTAAAACATAATTTTAGTATCCGACACAAGCAAACGATATTGATTTAGTGCACGTTCCCGCTAGCTACACCTAATGGATTGTCAACCACCGTCTAGACCAAAATTGGGCGCTCACAACTATACCTATGCAAACGTTATAACGGCAGATTAATTTGCGTTCCTGAAATACACACAAACTTAATAAATGATAGTTATTATATTATTGTTTATAGTTTCCTTATTTTAATAATTTTCTACAGGCGTAATGTCATTAATGAGTTTATTAATTGAATTATTAGAATTAAATAAGTCACTAACAACTAACAAATACTTTTGCACCAATAACAATTGGTGCAAAAGTAGGTATTTGTTATTTAGGAGAGCATGCCACCGCGGACTAAGTTGGTACTTCTTATGTATAAGTATATAGTTACTATAATTTAACTTATAGAACAGGTGGGTATATTATATATAGGGTGATATTATTTGTTAATTACGACAATGTTTGTTTAAAAAGATGTCATGATTGCCATTAATTTTATACGCCCTCATGGATAATACATGCAACTTATACAAACTGTTGCCTTGTTATATTTGTGCAAAAGAGAATGGAATTTGTAATTTAAATATCTTTAAAACAAAGCTTGCTACAATGTTAGTAGGATTTTAATTTTAATGATGTCCTGGTTCGAAAAATATTTTCACTTTAATTTTTGTACTCGCTTCGTGCAAAAAAGTATTTCTTGTTTGGTTAAAATATTAAAAGAGGTCTCAGTTCGTTGACTTACGTAGACATTAAAAATCGTGTATCTTCGTTTAGAAAATCTATTTTAGGTTCGAACCCTTACTTACTTGTAAAAATAAAAGCGACAACATCAATAACATGAATGGGGAAACGATAAAAGGAATATTTTTACAAGCCGTGAATACAGACGCGACGAAGTTCGCAATCTCCCCGGGCGTCCCGCCTTCCCTTCGCACCAATATTTGTGAAAACATCTCGAAACTTTTAAGGAGACGGAGTTTCCCCGACAATTCCTTCCCGCAAATATATTTAAGCGGATAAATATACGTAGCACCGCATAAGCGGACTTGAACGCAGTCTTTAGTTGTTCGCTAAATACTTAAAACTTTTCCAAAGTTTACAATACTCGGTTTAATTGTTTTTAACTTTAAAGTTCCCTATATCAACGACATCTATGCATAAGTGTAAGCGTTTTGCTACGATACTGGACTGTAACAATTCAAGCTTTCTTAAAAGTATTCCTTGCAGCCTAATCGCGTCTTAACATCCGAGTGTAAGAGACTCGATAAAACATTTCAGGGTTTTTAGCGCCGAAGTGATTCCGCCTAAGAGTAAAAGGCAACAGGAGCAGTTTTAAATAAAACTAAGTGCACGAAGTTGTAGAGCGGATTTACCGGAAACGGACGCGTCGACAGCGGCCGTCGCTTCAGGATCGCACCACGTTTTCATTCATCCCTCACTTACGCCCTTTCACAGCTGGGCCCAGTTTTACGCGGAAACTCTACACTAGAAACCGTCCTCTTTCCACTATCGCCCTCCCACTCTTTCACGCAAAACTAATGGCCGATAGACAGAAACGAGCAAACAAAATCAATACTGTCTGGAGCCCGCCCACCGGTTCAACGCGGCAACTGCGCTTCCTCACTATAAATTCGATAAAATAAAAGTGGGTAAAAATCATTAAATTCGCGTGTTCATGTTCGGTAATCTATCCGTAAGCGATCACCGGCACGATCCGGGCCATATGGCGTGCGGGAGTCGAGCTGCGAGATGCGGGGGACCACATGTTTCGCACGTGGTCGGGTCACGTTACAATGTTTACCTGCGATCGGTTGACGGTCAGGTGAGATCCGTCGTTACTCTACGCTACCTGTAGTCGTGCCGGTGACTGACCCCCTCCCGAATACGCACGCCGTTTTTTATGCGCGACCTTACGAGTTAACAAATTGTTTACTTCGGTACACGTATTATATTATCTGCCTCATGATACTCATATTCAGTGGGCGTTGGAGCCGCCGGGCCTGCGGCTACGGTTTGCATTTTTATCAACATCGACGACAGGCAGCAACATTTTATTTTGCGTGCCATAAATATGGAACTAGTGAAGACGAACATAGAGGAATAAGGCACTACATTTTCATGCAGACTTATCTGAAACTATGCATAAGCAAGCAGCTACAAAATCTTTACCGTGTAAATAAAGTCCGTAAAACTTGTCGTTGGGAAAAAATTGTATTGCCTTCATGCAAATGTTTAACAAGCTACGTTATTTATAGAGCTTTCGGAAAGTGGATCTTCTGAAACCTGTTTCTCAGAACAAACAAGTGGAATTGTAGGTAATTTTGGTTTACTCAAATAAAGCGGTATACGTTTTTGGGTTGTATTTTTTTTAACTTTAGCAACGTAAATAAATTAATATAGATGTAACACACGATTTAAGCTTTTTTAATATTAAAGAAATATCAGAATGAGCCGTGATAACTTGGTGGTTGATAATGGGGTTCAAGGTTCAATTCCTGGGCAGAAGAATCTGATTTTTCAAAGTTATGGACGTATTCTAATATAATGAACACTTACAGGGGAACAGTAACATCGTGAGAAAACCTGAAAAAGTTCTCAAAGGTATTAGAGATCTACCAATTAGCACTTGACGACTATGGCCTAAAGCCCTTTTATACTAAAAGGACTCGTGTCTCACAGCGAGACATTAATGAATTGTGAACGATATAACTCCTTAAATACACAATTCCTAATTCTTGTGTATTTAATGAGTTATATCGTAACATTCAATAGATATATTTTATTAATGTCTTGAACCATTATATTATTTATGATTTTTCCTGTTCCGTTGAGCCCGTTCTTGTAATTTGTGATCAGGTTACAACCACATGACAATAAATTTGAATATTGAATAAATATTTCTTCTACAAACATAAAAATCAAACAATGAAAAAGGGAATTATTATATTATATAACTATTTATTTTTGTTGTTATTTAAAATACAAATTTTAAATTCGGAAGAGCCCTTTGTGGTTGATCCCGGCGGCACCATCGCCACACCTATTTCTGCCTTATAACAGCAATGTAGCGCTGCTTTGTTCAGGTTTGAATGTTGTGTTTAGGGAGACATACTTATCCGAGGCGTTCCGACTTAGTCCTCAGGGGTAGCAACGCATGTGTGGCCGACCTCAGGTATGACTGTGATCTTATCTGGGGTCGATTACAGATGTCCATGGGCAGCAGTGGCCACTTACCATCAGGTGGACTGCAAACCCGTTTACTACTTCCATATTATAAAAAAGTACATTAAAATTACAACGCACACTTTATTATAATTATTATTACAAGAACATTTTCAACTCCCAAACCCGTACATTTTTTCATGGGTATGCATTTCAGCTACATCTCATTTTCACGAAGAATTTCCATATGTGACCGGAATACGGAATGTGAGTTCCCCTCTTATAAGGTATGTAGCGCATGATAACACTGTCGATTTATTACGCCCCATTAACTTTAATTCCGACAGAATACTAAAAAACCGGTCGAAAATAAACGCTCCTTGTGTTGGAAATAAAGATAATTGTAAAGGAATATTTATCATGGACAAATAAAATAAATAATGGTGTTTTATTTATTGTTTTTTAACAGAAATGTTTATGTTATCAGCAACAGAAAGTGGCTTGAGTGAGTAGCGTAGAGTAGGGAGTAGCGTACCATAGTACCCATTTGGACCCGATCTTAAATAGGACTTCAGTCCGATATTGCGTCCGATTATAGATGTCCATGAGTGACCACTACAATTCGCTATAAAATTTCATTAAAAAACGAATCAGCTAAATTAGAAATAAGTCAACATCTACAATAAAATAGATAATAATTTCGCACTCGATATGCTATACCTATTAATACATTGTTCATTCAGACCAAATTAAGTTAGATCCATTTAAGTTAACGATCCAAATATTAAAGCATTTAACGATACATATTCGATGCAAAACTATTACACTTATATGCTCAATATTATTAAAGAAATAGTATATCTATGTACGAGAAACGAATTAAAGAAAGCAAGCATCATTTTCAACCACATACAATTTAACTTAAGCCTGATTCAAGGTGAACCCGTGAGCACGAGCTAGTTAAAATTCAAATTCTAACATGCGAAGCTCCAAGCCTCATTCAATTGCAATCGCTGCACCACTCGGAGCAGGCTGTCACGTGCACAAAGAATGCCCTAAAAGCCATTCGGAATCAGAAGCCACGCTCAACAGCAGTTTAAATAAGCTGCCATATACAAATAACACAATATTCAGACTACTTTAATTAAGTTTACTTCAGTACTCCTTCGATTATATGACGGAGATTTCTTGGAGCGCGGTGTAATTCCTTCTTTACTTTAATAAATGTAAAATATTGTATATTGCCATCTATACATAATCACACCAAATGCATAAAACACGTGTAACGGTAATTAAATCATTTATTTAGCCTTGTGTGATTTATTGGAACTTTTCTATATATGTATATGGTAGCGACTTAATTCTTATAAAGTTAAGACGGACTATTTTTCATGTGAACATGGCTAAATCATATTAAAACTGTAAGCAAATAAAATTCTCGTCTATTAAAGTTTTTAAGATAAAAATACTTCTTAGATGGCAAAAGATTTGAAACCATAAAGTTCGCCAAAGATTTGAGAGGTCGCTAAAGTTTAAGTGGGTACTTTGATGATTTTACCAGCCTGCCATGCAAAGTATTTATTTCCTGATTGCAAGTGCTACCGGATATAAATATTTTTTACATACATATCTATAGCATCATAAAAAAATCTAGAGCAAATTATAATTTCCACAGACATTACTCGGTACACTAGCTCCCCTGTAGTAAATGTCCTCTTAAACAAATTCCCAAGTCATCTAACATCCATTACACATACGCCATATCTTCCATATCTCTACAGGACATAATTAAAATTTGCAAGCTGTGACGGACGCCATTAATTATTTAGTTTGAGCGTCCTTAGCGAGGCGAGTCGACGTGCAATAAATGGGCCGCAACGCCTTATATTCCTTATATTCTGAGGACAGAGTGGGCGCGTGATCGGAATAAGTAACCGACACCACTGGAAGAACCCATGATCCCCGTCTACATAAAGATTTATACCCATCTGTAACTGAGAGGGCGACGCGACAGTTTTTCCCAATTATAAGGTGTAAGCGCCTCATTTATTAACATCTCGTCAAAGAATCACGATCGCTTTTCGGTGTGATAATGGCAGGTCCTTGCGGGAGATATCCGAAATGTGATTTCTTTCTTTCCTTTTCGCTATTAGTATTAATTACTGGATATACAACAATTTTAAGAAGTAACTGTACATATCTTTGTATTCTTTGTATATTTTTGTACCCTTTAGGTAGGCATAACATTGCTACGAATAAATACTCGTAACAATTATTAAGTACCTGCGCAAAAATACATACCTACATGTTTATTATTATGTGTGTAAAGTACATATTTTTAAATACAGTTTATTTAAATCTACATTCGCTTAATAATAATTTTAGATTGAATTACTCTTTTTTTACAATTTTACTTTTAGTGTTATTTTTATTTATTTTAGCTTTTGTTAGCAACGGCTAACAACTAACGTTTATGAAAGACAAAGCTAACGAGCTTTGTCTTTCATAAACGTTCAAATATTTGTGATGAAAATATAAAAATCTAATGTTTGATAATGTACCCAGGAGAAGAGAAATTTCTACATGTAGTTTTCTCTTTGGATTATGTGGTAATGTATTACGTATTTTTTGTTGTGAAACTTAGTTTAAATATAAGCATACTTCTACTCTATTTGCTTAAAAATTAATACGACACAGTACAAGCCAATTAAAAGTTTATGCAGTTTTGGAGTACGACTAAATTTGTGCAGAGTGAATTTTGTCTGGCGCACTATCCACTTATTTTAGTAAACTAATTTTTGTCTAAGACTTCGTTCTTATTAATTATAGTAATGTACCTCTATTGTAATATCAATAACCAATTATTTTTTTATAACATGGAAATAATACTCTTAACGATAGGTGCCCACTGCCGCTCATGGACACCCATCGACTCCAAATAATATCAAAGTCTTACCGGAGATTGGCAGATGAGTTGCTACACATTAGGACTAAGTTAGTACGTTTCGGATCAATTTGTCACCCTTACTCTGCAAACCAACTCAAAGCATTATTTGCAACCCAGCAGGCTGTTCTTAACAGAAGTTAAAATCGCTAACTTTTGATTAGAAAGTCTCGATCAAAAAATTAAGAAGCTCAGTAGAATTCAACACCCAGAATAAATTTATAAAACTTTCATCTACCCAAGTAACGAAATTAGGTCGTAATTGTATATTAAATCCTTACCTACAGGCTAGTTAGCAGTAATTTATTCAGAATTGTTAATTTAAGTTGCAAATTGAGAGTATATCATCCAATCCTGTTGTATATGCAAATTATAGTTGTTTTTATATTTAAGCTTAAAGTTAAGATGGACTGGCCACCTGAAAGTAGTCACCGTCACCTATGGACATTTGTAACACCAGAGCCGTCACCAATGCCTTTGCGGCTTCGGCTTGTCTGTTCATTTGTCTGTAACGCCTGCACTACTTTTACTTTTGCATACATATTACCAGGATCCAGAAAAGGACACGGTGTACTTTCTGCCCCAAAAAAGAAACCTATTTACGGGATGTAAAATGGGTAGAAAAAATAACTTTTACATCTCAGGCTAAAATATTAACGCGAGCGAAAATTAACGCGAGCAAAACCTGGTGTTGTACCAAAACATAGCTTCAATAATAATAACCAATTAAAACCCGTTTAATAAGTACCTATGTACGTAATGTGTTAGGTATACATTCTTATGCAAGTCCGATGCAAGACGATGGATACGAGACATTTATTGCTTCTCAACCATCCATAAATGGCAATTATGCCGCTCGGAAAGTAAACAAATCATTTTAAACGCCCCAACATTACGTTGCTGCATTGCGGATAATATGATAAATACACCAAGTATTCTTTCATGAAGCCAACAATCCTTAGACTTCAAAGAAATATGTAAAGATTTCCTACTGCTTATATTTTCTTCTGAGCTAGAAATTTGGCAAACACTTGTAATTCAAGTTCATTATATAACTCGACCGTTACGTAAAGTGCTTATACGAAAAATATCAGTAAAAGAGGACAATGGCATCATTGACATTCCAAAAAACAGGATTCGTAAATATAACTACATTTTAATGGCAAAATATAAGTCATAGATGTACAATATGTACATGCTAGAGTACGTACAAACTACAGACGTGGTATCGGTCGATAGTTGGGTCGTTTTTTAATTCAGTTTGGAGGTATGGATATGCGCACATTACAGTAATTTAGTATCAACCCATAAATGCATAGCTATCCATACTGATTAAGAAAAAACAATCCAACTATCGGCCGATATAAAGTCTGTAGTTTACGGGTACTCTAAGTCTTCATAACATATTTTGATGTTATCCCCAAAATACATAATTTTTTTGCCCTTAATACTATTTCGATATTGAAGATAGTTGAACTCTCCATGTATCAAATGCAGCAGTACGTATCTACCTACAAAAATGTCCACTATTTTGATAGTACTTTTACCTTATAATAGCAGCGTCATGCGGTATTATATTCTTAATTGGATTGTGTAATGAGGAAAGACACCTACACAATGCATTCGGCAGAAGCGCAGCAAGTTAGCAACGCACCTGTGGCCGACCTCAGGTCAATTGTACCTTCATATTTGGCGTTCATTGCAGATGTGTGTTAGCAGAAATGACCATTTTTCATCACGACAATTGTATGCTAGTTTAGTACTTCAATTTCATGCAAAAGTTAATTGCAGGCTATTAAATAGCTTATTTACGAATATTGTAATAAAATCTTTTGCCAGCAATTGAAGAGACAAAACAGAGACTAATTGCGAGTATCAGGCTACGACAATGGGACTTTGTTTCTCTGAATTACCATTAAGCATTGTCTACGGATTTCACTAATATTTTATGAATACAACAAAGTGGTTTGGATAATTTTAACAGAGTTTTTATTACTATTTTATAGGATTCCTATGATAAATAACTTCACATGTATCTGTTTAAAACGTTAATAACTTAATATGGTTTGTATCCTAGGCTTATGTTACTTTATTAAGCAATGTAGACAGCAAACTATTATGCAATTTACAATAATTATGGCCACTAAAACCTACAAATAAATCTACAAATCTTTCAATATGTGTTCAATAAATGAACGATAGTTGATAAATAAACTCATTTGTAATCAAAGGTAATATTGCGAGATCGAATCTAGTAAAAGGTAAATGCGACGACAAACATCCCTTCAATTAATGTACACCCATTTTCAATTTCAACTTCAAATTTAAGCCTTTGTATTACCGTTCTTTACTACTGTTTGTTTAGACTTTAGACATATTTTGGCCTAAGGCGAGAGTAGATTGCTGGAAGCGCGGTTGAGGGATTAAAAAGTTTCATTTTTCACAGCAAAACCCTATTGTACGGTCTTGAGTAACTCACATTCCGCAATAGATCAAGTTTCTTTATGCATGTTACACAAATGAAAAATAACTTCCTTGTTCCTCAAGTTCATTCACCCCAGCCATTTTTATATACTCGTAGCAAAAAAGAAACCTCTCGAACCAGTACTCTGAAATGTTTTTAAGTGCAGCATTAATGTTGCTACAATTATTCCTCTGCTTTTCATGTTTTCAGGACAACTGGAAAATATATTTACCTATAAATTATAACGACTTACGGGCATGTAGAAATATAATTAGATACACTAATACGGACATCGCTTTCTAACTAATGAAATGGATCTCGAATAATAATCTTTGTACACGGATAAACTGGAAACTGTTAGAAGACTTCTTTCCACTCCGGAAGTGTTACCGCCGTACCTATTTTGGCCATAAAATACCAGCATTAAGCGCCGGTATTTTCTCGTTGTATATGATGATATAGACACTTACATGAGATGCTTTAACTTAAACCTCAACAGAAGTAAGGTATCAGTGGTCGTTCTCAGGTATATTCTACTTCTATATACAATTGTTTGAAGGTGGTAGAACCCCATGTGGTTCGACTACGGCGGCACCACCGCCACACCTATTTCTGCCTTATAACAACAGTGTTAAGCGCTGCTGTGTTCTGGCTTGAAGGGTGTGGTCAGGGAGACAGACTTATCCGAGGCGTTCCATCTCAGTCCTCAGGGGTAGCAACGCACCTGTGGTCAACCCCAGGTATGATCGTGATCATATATGGGGTTGATTACAAGTGCCCATAGGCGGCTGTGGTCACTTACCATCAGTTGGACTGCAAGCTCGTTTGCTACTCACATGTTATAAAAAAAAAACATGTATTTTTTTATAATAATTGTACTTTGGGAGATGGTAAATATGTATAGAAAGTAAGAACTTTAATGGATAAAAAGTACTACCATCAAACCTATACACATAAAGCGATACGTATAAATACGATTATTCTTTTTATTGTATAACTGGGACGTAAAATAAATGTTGGTATTGTATTTATACGAAATTGGTATGAAGGTAAATAGGCAGGCATATATGCCTTTATAAAGGGTAAAAAACTTTATAGTCATATTCTGAGAGCACAATAACCGAAGCGAGAACGCTTGCGAAGTGCCTTATTAGCAAAGTCTAGTTTTAAAAGGATAATCTTTAGGACGACAAAAAAATTAAAAACAGAACAATTTTGTGAATTTACTTAACAGTAAGGAAGCGACGGTTGATTTATGTTATTTCAGTGATATGAAATTGTTCAGACATATTTAATATAAAAAATTGCAAAATCATTTTATAATGGAGCAAAACGATATACTATGTATAAAAACAAATTATTTCTTTCGACAAGACACATAGAAGCTTCCATGGTTGATCCTCACGATCAGAAGTCTTATTTTTATTTAAAACCGATAAATAAAATTTGTTGCTGCTGTGTTTTCCTACGACCTTTTAACCAGAAAGTTTATTACATCCGTTAACGAAGATTTGGATTCGTTTAAAAGTTCTTTGCAATTTCACCGTAATGTAATTAGACATTACGATCCAATTAAACATCTGTCAAACTCAATGTTTCGCTCAAGTTTAAAGCAATACTGAGTAGGGTTTAGCTCTGAAACCGTTCATCCTTCATTAAGATCGTTCGAAATGGATATCTGTTTCTACACTGGAGTGAGAAAGTGGCGAAACTTCACACAAAATTACGGATTTTGCGTTTACACAGTAAATCCTTAGAAGATTGAAATGTGTACATAAGACATAAACATAACAAACATAGGTATAGACGCCAAGTCAATTATTATAGAGTTACCAAGGATAAAAAATCATTTTATTAATCCTTTAATAAAATTATTTTTTATCCTTAGTAACTCGTAGGTACCTTTTCCACGCTTAGGTACTGGAAGTTTATAACCAGTAACATTATCAGTATTTAAGTTGAATAATCAAATTATGAGTAGAGGCTAGTTTTGCACAGAACTTTTCAGCATTGTTTCAAATACTAATTAGGAGAATTAGCATCCATTTTGTCGATCAAACAGAAGTAGTTAGGTACTATAAAACAAAGTAACAGCACTTGAGATAAACAATTATTAGTGGAGGTGAGGTTTGTTACGCAATTTTTTAGCATTATTCTAAACTAGTCTTTACCCGCAGCTTCGCTCGCGCTAATGTGTTCATTCGCACAAAGAGACCGTAAGTATCAAAATAAGTAGGTTGTAGGTATAAAGGTTACTTGCCTATCCCTCGGGAGTAGTACGGTTTTTCGGAATGAAAGGTACTCTATGTCCTTTTCTGGACCCCTTACTATGTGTGTGCAAAATTTTATAATGATCAGTTGAGCAATTAAGGCGTTACAAACAAACAAACATTCCCATTTAAAATAATTAGGATAGGATGGTCATTATAGCGGAATTAGCAGCCTCCCTGTCGATCATTACAGAGTTAGTTACTATAAATTTGCTATTTTATTAAAGGAACCCGGCAGTAAGTACATAACAGGAACCGGTAGCAGCACTTGAGATAAACAATTATTAGTTGAGGCTAGTTTTGTTAGGGAACTTTTCAGCATTGTTTCACAACACTAATTAGCGGAGTTAGCGGCCGCTCTGTCGATCTTACGGCAGTTAGCTACTCGTTATTCGTTTTAATTCCTGTTCACAAATTCGCATTGTTCTCTCCCTTAATGAGGTGTACTGTCCGTAATGCTTTACGTACTCTGTTTTATACTGAGCCAGAAACTATTTATTTTGCTTCAGTAAAATAGACCAAGAGTACAAAGAGATAGAAATTAGAATTAAAATAAGATAATATATTTTAACTAGCTAAACCCCGCGGCTTCATCCGCGTTTAAAAAGTAAAAAAGAATAAATATTTAAACATAAATGTCATCCCGCTCTCCCGCGACTGAGCAGTCCAGCCGTTTAGAAGATTAGCTCAGTCAAATAGACAGACAGACATACAGACAGACAGACAGACAGACAGACAGACAGACAGATAGACAGATAGACAGACAGTCAGACAGACAGACAGACAGACAAAAATGTTTTAAATTGCATTTTCGTTAC